>JANVCC010000064.1:688638-776243 GCA_025345505.1 Todiramphus chloris collaris
CTTTCCTTCCTTCCTTCCTTCCTTCCTTCCTTCCTTCCTTCCTTCCTTCCTTCCTTCCTTCCTTCCTTCCTTCCCTCCTTTCCTTTCCTTTTCTCTCCTTTTCTTTCCTTTTCTTTTCTTTTCTTTTCTTTTCTTTTCTTTTCTTTTCTTTTCTTTTCTTTTCTTTTCTTTTCTTTTCTTTTCTTTTCTTTTCTTTTTTCTTTTCTTTTCCTTTCTTTTCTTTCCTTCTCTCTTTCTTTCTCTCTTTCTCTCTTTCTTTCTCTCTTTCTTTCTCTCTTTCTCTCTTTTTCTCTTTTTCTCTCTCTTTCCATATTTCTTTCTCTTTTCTTATTTCTTTCTTGTTTCTTTCTCTTTTTTTTTCCTATTATTTCTATTTTTTCTAGTCTGTTTTTTCTTTTCATTCTTTCTTTCTATGCTTTCCTTTTTATTTTTTCTTTCTATTTCTCTTCTATTTATTTCCTTTCCGATTTTTTTCCCCTTCAATTTTTTTTCCCCTCTGAAAACTGAACCAACACCCTGCAGGCCCCCTGTAAACTGTTTGCCCTGCAAAGCCCTTTGATTCTGATGATGCTGAAGGTTGATGATGACTCTGGGTTGTGGGTGGTTTTTTTATATATATATATATATATATGTTGTGCTTTTTCATCAAAGCTGTATCTGGAAAACATACATACAGCAAAAAATATAGAGATGCTTTCTATTGTCACTCAAACACCCCTGACAGGGCAGAGGGGAAAGAACCCTTCAGTGATCCCCAGATGACCCAAATGGATGAGGATTTGCTATCTAAGTTTGACAGTGAAATGTGGCTTTGTTTGCCAAGGCTTTGGGACCTCAGAAAGGGAGAGAAAGGGATCACTTGGGTGGAGGGATTTTTTTTATACAAGTTTATTTATTGGGAAGCTTCCTGTGGGCTTTGGTTGAGCTGATGGCATGGCTGTGCCAACTAAAGTAAGCACATTTACATAGGTATATATATTTAAAGAAACCAGGTTTCCACACTAAAAAGAGGAGACAGGTGCAGGTTGAGGTCTATCAAATGTTATTTTCCCCATTCTGTGTGGGAAAGCCAAGAACATGGATCACGTGCATCCTGCTGCAGCCCTGAGATGGTAGAAAGCAACCCCCAGTTTAATCCTGTCACACCACAGGACCCCCCAAAGCCATTTTCTGAGCGTTTCTCCTCTTTCTGATAACCTCCCTGAGCAGGCAGGGAGTGGTGCGGGAAACATTTTATTCCCAAAGCTCAGAGTCAGGGTGTGGAGCGGAAAAAAATGTCCCAATGCCAAGGGTTTGGCTCACCAAGGGTCGGATCTGCCCCTGGTGTCAGTTGGCACTGTCACCATCAGATGGGTCAAGCATCATCGAGTGGCTTTGAGGAAAGGAGTCGGGGTCTGGCTCCACCAAATCACTCCCCAAAAATTTCTGGTCTCCCAGGGATGGCAATGGGAACAGTTTCCTTCTTAGCTTGGATAATTAAGGTGGAAAAATAATCCTATCTTGTTATTGTTGAGCTAAAAAACTCCTTTTCTTTCCTATTTTTTTGCCTCACTACCAACTCCAGCAGTTCAAGGGATAATGAAACTACTTTGGCCTCATCCTGCCTCTCCATTTGGGCAGCATCCAGAACTTCTCAGCTGAGGCTTGACCTCACGGGGTCATGCCAGTCTCTGCAGGGGACGTGGAGCATCCCCACCTCTTTTGCCTTCAGATGGCAGGTAACAATTTATCCCCAAAGAATGCCTTGCAGGATAAATCTGAATGCTGCCTCTGAAGAGGCAGCCCAACACTCTGTGCTCTGAACCAGACTGGAAGTTACAATTACTGCCCCATAGGAAAGCCTGGCATTTATTGCAGGCCTGCAATGGGTAAGGGAAAAAAGATCCAAACCAAAAGAATTCCTTTTTTTGGAGCAAAATGCCTTTTTTTTTTCTTTTTTTCTTTAAAATCACCAAAATATCCCAAATCAGGTTAAAATTTATGGCTGATGTCCTAAAAGCAGAGGTGCCATATAGAAAACCCCTCCCCAGAGGCATCACCTCCGTTGCCCCCCAGATCTTCCTTACCCCCTTTCCCAAGGCTGGAAAAACTTGCTTTCTCCGATACCTCCCCAAAATCCCCATGAATTTTCCAACAAATTTCCTTTCTCCTAAGAAAAGGGTACAACCTTCTCCTCTCGTTACAATACCCCCGTGTTCCCCAATTAACCCACCTCTCCCCCAGCCTGTAGGGGAAAAAAACCCAACATCTAATACTCCCCAGAGCATGTCCACGGCTTGACAGCCTTCGATAGGTTAATTTTTCAAAGCAGTAAGCTGATATTTCTGCGTAAAATGCACATCTGCAGGGTAAATGCTATTAAGTGTCAGTGAATTATGGTCCCAGAGTACAGATCACTTGAGCCTTAATGCTACAAGCACCTTAATGTTTTTTTTGAATGAAGTTGCTGCTAATTGCTTCCATATGATCGCTTTTTTTTTTTCCCCCCAAGTTTTCTGTCCTGCCACATCCGATTCTACGCAGAAATGAGACTTTATTTAAGCTGGGCTTAATGCCTTGCTCATGGGTGGGTTTTTCCGTGGGGTGCTTGGCATGGAGTTGTCCTCACAAGGTCAGAAGTTGCTCTCAGTCCTAAGCCAAAGCAGAGTAAAATATGGAAAATTCAGGAGCTTTCCCCCACAAATCAAGTGCCTGAAGTGCCACCTTTATGTCCTGCACTGTTCCTTAGGCAGAAGAATTGTCTTTAGCCCCTTTTGGCACCTTCTAGGTCAGTTTTTCCCAATGCAAGACTCAACAGTGACTTTTTTCTCCCCAAGGTAAGGCTGTGCTCTCCATCTTCACCTTCAGCCCCATCTGGGTAGTTTCCTTCTCTGAAGTCTATCACACTTAGCCAAGGCTACTGGAAGAAAAACTTCCCCAGTGAACAAATTGTAGTAAAAGAAAGGACTTTTTGGGAGCTTAGCTTGTGGATCTGATGTAGGAAAGAGCAATGCAGGTCTCTGGAGGATATGCAGCAGTTTCTGGTCCTCAGAGGTGTCTCCAAATCCACAGCGACGGCCATACAGGTGATGGCAGGAGCAGGATGCTGTGTGCTTCCCCTCCCAGAATCCAAATCCAGCTGTATCAGATGTGAGCAAACACCCTGGGAAATCATACCTGGACATCTCAGCTTGACCTTGGAGGCCCTAAAACCATTTGAGCATCAAGTCCCACCAAAGAGATACTTTAGCATCCAGGGTTTCGTACATCCAGCAACGTGCAGCTCAGGAGAGAGGAATTCATGTGCTGCTCACTTAGAGCCGGTTGTAGTACGACAATATCACCTTGCAAAAATAAACACCAAAAAAAAAAAGGACTTTTCAGGAAAACTGTGGCTTGTTAAGTTTTCTGGAGCTGGAGAGGCCTGAGTTCAAACACCCCACGTGGCTCCGGTAGGAAGGCAGGAGGGCAACGCACCGCAAAGCAGAGCTTTGAAATAAAGCAGAAGGTGCTGGGTGATGGGATCTCTGATTTACAGCCTGTAGCTTTTATGACCAGGACTTGAGGGTTTACAGTAGAACCCCAAAGCAGCCAAATTAATTAGTATAACGAAAAGCCCACGGGCTGCTGGAGGCTGTTGCTTAATTAAGGGCTAAATCCTTTATTCTGGTCATGCATAGGTGCACCTCTGCTGTCTGTAATGTGATTAACCTCCTTACTGGTGTAACAGAGAACAAAATATGCCCCAAAAGGATGTAGATAAGGAGATTTTTAGCTGGAGTTCAGGGCAGGTCAGGCTGGCAGTGGGGACAGGGCTGGGTTTAATATTTACCCCCTACTTCAAGCAGAGCCAGCAAAGGTAAAAGCATTTGGCTCCTGGGCACGGTGGGGATGCACCAGGATGTCGGGAGCACTGAGCATCTGCTCGAGCATCCATGGCAACCGGGAATAAACTTGGCTGTAAGTGCAAAAGGGGGGAGATTGGTCCCAAACCAGGCAAAAATCTGGATTAAAATCTTTCCGAGCACCACAGTGGTGTCCAAGCACCTTCCCCTGTGTATGTGGGAGTCATTGTGCTTCCCATGGAAATGTTGGTTGTGTTGGTTTGGGGTTTTTTTTTGTGATTGAGGGTGTCAGAGGGATGGGAACTGCAAAAGGCATTTGCGAAGCGAAGCCGGAGGATTTCTCATGGCTTAATCTAAAACAAACCCTTTCATTCATGAAATGTGTCTGTCTGCCAGGACTAGTTTTTCATCCACCTGTGTCACTTTAAACTGCAATTATCTCCCAGAGAGTGACTCTGCACGAATGTATCTATATGTGCCTGAGAGCATAAATGTGACTATATTTATATATATATTTGTGTCTTAATAACTATGCAAAATATTCAGATTTGAAGGGAAGAAAAAGTGCCTGAAGAATTACATCTTTACAGGGGACTCGATTTGAATCATATTTTCTATATTGGGAACTGGATTTGAATTTTATCTTCTGTACAGGGAACAAAATTTGAACTAAGGGAAAGAGTGAATTGAAAGCAGAATTTTTCTCCCCAGTGAACTCACTGCACCAACAGTCCCTGTCTGAACTGGGACCGGTTGCATCACTCCTCACTCCTCCTGCCTCGATAGAGGCTGACGAGAGCTGCTAAACCAAACTCTTTGGTTTAGACCAGGCTTATTTGCTGGACTAAACATGAAGCCTGCATTGCATGAATTAATTTGACTTCAGCAATTAGCCAGAAGGAAGTTTACTCCAACCAGTCAATCTTAGTGGGCAGGGAATTCGTTAAACATCTTTGCTTTGCCAAGCAAAGGGCTGATTTTGTAAGTCAAATAAGATTTCTTTTTTTTTTTTAAATTGGTTTGGTTTTTGGTTTTTTTTTGGGTTTTTTTTTTTTTTTTTGTGATTTTGCCAGGAAAAAAAAATCCACGCATGTTATTTCCAAGCTCCATCAGCTGGATGCAACAGAGACAGACGCGCGGCTTCCCCAGATTTCACTTCTTGCCTTTTAATTCAGGTGATTTATGGACTCATACGTGATATGATGACTTTCGAGGCAACAAATGGGGAACTTGAGGCTGATGCTGAACATTGCTCCTCACTGGAGTTTCACAAAGAAAGGCGGAAGCCTCTGCTCTCAAAGTGGAGAATGGAAAGTGCTACATTTGGGACTTCTGTGGGCTTTCTCCACGTCTTTCACATAGTTCTCAGATCCCTTTTTGAGGAAGGCTTGGTGCAGGTGAGAGGCTCTCCAGCTGTTTGGGGCCAGCTGGCTACAAAACCTGAGCTTTCGTTTCTCAAGGCAAACCAGGGACCTTGTCTTCCTGGTGCTGGTTGCTCCCCTGCTCACCAGCTTCATCCTAAACCATGTAGCCCAAGCTGCTTCATCCCAAACCATGTGCCAGAAGCTGTTTCATCCCAAACCATGTATCAGAAGCTGTTTCATCCCAAACCATGTGCCAGGACCTGGAGTTGGGTCCATGCCCTCTTCTCTTGCTTCTGAGGAATTATTCTCCCAGACTCCAGCCAGGAGCTGCTGGCAGTCCAGCACCTTGAAGAGGCTGATGGCAACCAGATGGTCCAAAACCAACACCACTTTCTTGACTGATGAGGTTGGACCTACGTGCAACTGTATGGTCCATCAAGTGGGTTTGTATAACTTTCAGAGAGAGCAAGATGCCACCTTTCCTTCTTGGCTACTCCTCTAGCTGCTGCTTTGTGCCTAAAATACCAGCTCTGAGAATAAGCCCAGACAGAGACCAGAGAAAATTTATTTTACTTTCCTTTCCTTTCCTTCAATCTTGTGCATTTCTTCTTCAGATCAATTTTCTTGGCTGGCTTTAAAGTCTGATGCTGGTGGTGGCTTCCTCGGGTCTACAACTGGTAGGCAGGCATTACCTTCCTACCTCCCAACTATCAGAAGATAAAACACCATCCTGGGCAGCAAACATTACAAACTGAAATGTGGTCCTCTGTGGGAAGCCCTCCCTGCCTGTTCTCATGGTCTCATGGACCATGCTGTGGGGAGACAAGTAGGATCTGGAGGCTTTGCATCAGGACTGACATTAAATCTTGCCCTTGATGAGATGACCTTGGTGGAGGGGTTGTTTTCCACCACCCCTCCATCTCTTTTGAGAAGCACTGCAGGGCATAAATAATACGTTGCATGACAGGAGGTCGAGGCAGGTCACCCTCAAGGACCTTTAGGGATGTGTTTCCCCGGGCAGCTCTGGCTGGAGACAAGCCAAAGGCAACAGCAGGACCCCATCCCATCCACAGTATGATATTTCCCTGAGAGCAGATGATTTTGGAGCACACACATGGTTCCTATGAGCTCGAGATCACACAGGTGGGCTCCTGTCTTTGGGGGCTGAAAAGAAGCCGTGGTGCTGGTCCCTCGCACCTGGTTACTGATGAAGAAGTGTTCTCCCTTGGGTTATGAACCTCTTCTTAGGGTCATCTTTTGGGCTCTTTCAGCCTGACGTTAGAAGGAATCCCTTTGTAAACCCCTTAAAATACCTTTTTTCTCTCCATTCCTGGAGAGCTATCAGAGAAATACCAGCGTTTTCTCTCGATTTCTGAAGAGCAAAGTGGTTGAACATCCGCTTTTTGATGTATTTTCACACAGGGCAGGAAAAAAGGCTATGGAAAGTGTCAATCCTGAAAGGAGCTGCAGCCAGGCTGTGGCTGGGAGCACCAGGGCTGCGTTTCTCACAGCATAAAATAACCCAAAAGCTCTTTGCTGAGGCCAGGAGCAAAAAAAAGACAACTTATATTTTCTTAACCCTCTTCCCCTCCACTTTTTTTCTTGGAAAAAAGACACGTTAGTGCCCAGGGCAAGCCCAAAGCCTTCCAGCCCTGAAGCAGAAAGAGCTCAACCCTCTCCTAAGTAGATCCAAATGGGTTTTTTAAAATTATTTTTTTTGCTTGCATGGCAAGTGCTCCTCTCTCCCCATCCCAGCTGCCCTGGGAAAGCGCATCACAGGTCTCAACATCAGCATCGTGTGGGCAGAGGCTCAGATGTGCTGGGACCTCAGTAAATTCAGCTTTGCCCCAGGGAAATGAAAAAGAGCTGAGAAATTATTAAGGAAAAATAATGACAATTTGGCCAAATCACTGCCCAGAATTTAAAAACCAATAATGTTAAAGAATTTGCTGAGTGTAGCTGTGTTGTATGAGATCTGAAAGGTGCTCCTCCTCCTTAATGGCTTTCCCGTGACAACTTGTACAGATATTTTGCAGCTCAAAACTCAGCTGTGATGGCTTCATTTTGCTTCATTGGGGTTGCGTGGATATTCGTGGCAAGAGGTTTGAGGCTCTTTTTAATCAGCTCATCACCCCTGAGTTCAGCTCATCCCTCCCTAAAATCAATGTATTCTTTTCAGGCATGAAAAAATCACCATGGGTGGAGGAAAATAAAGGTTTAGGAGGAAAACAAGGTTTTGGCCATCAGGGCTTGCTCCTGGTGTCTCCACGGGGACGGGTTTGGGATGGAGGTTCTTCATCTGAAGGACTGCACTGCCATCTCCAGGTCTGTCTGCACAGCCCGAGAGACACGTCTGCCAGCTCAGACAGCGGCCCTGGTTAATTCTGCAAAGAAAAGCATAGAAAGCATTAAATATAATTTTGTTGGATCTTTTATTAACTCAAGCCCCTCATTCTTTTTTTTTTTTTTTCTTCTTCTTTCTTTTTTTCTTCCCGATGAGGATTTCATGCTGTGAAAAAAAAAGAAAATCCAGCCTGGGCATTTTGCTTCTGCACATGCAACACATGGATGCTCACAGTGATGGTGGGATGTGGTGATGCACCAGCAGACTGCTCCCATTCCATTCTGAGTCCACCAAATCATTGGGAAAAACAGACATTTCCGTGAGAATCCCCATTTTGTATCATTTTTCCTTTTTTTTCTTTTTTTTTTTTTTTTCCCTGGGTGTAGAAATTCCTGGCATGACTTTGCTCTCCTTTTCTGGTGCCACCACCTTCAATTAGAGGTGTCCCCCTCGGTGTCATTCACATCTTCTCTACTCCAAGCAGGCACTTCTGCTACCAGGGGGTCTGGAGGTGTCCTGAAAGCATCAGTCCACCCTAACACCGTGCAGGGCTGCAGCATCCCAGCATCCCCATGAGATGGCACTGGAGCCGCAGTGTTGGGGCCAGCTCCGGGCAGCTGCTCCAGCTTGGATTCGTGAGCAAAACTGTCTCTTCTTTGGGCAAAAATAATCAATTTTAGCAGCCTGGTCTTCATAATTTCTTACCTTTGCATGTCTGACACAGGGCTGGGATTTCTTTTCAAATGAGGTGTGGAGCAGCTCGTGAAGGTGTTGGACATCAAGCAAACAGAGACACAGGGCATGCAGGGAGTCAGACCAAACTGGGGAGCACTTTGCAAACTCTCTGCTTCCCTCCAGCCCCTGCTTTTATACTCTACCAGTGACTGAGGAGCTGATGCAGGAGCTGCCATGCTGAGCTTTCCCACACTCTGCTGAGCTATAAAACCCCAAACTCTCTGAAAAAGGGGCTGAGCACACAGGAAAGGTGCTGGAGAGTGGGTGCAGGGTGGCTTTGGATGGTGCATAAGTGCAAATTAGTGGATATATTAATACATACATTAGTTTACAAGCAGTGATTTGCAGAGAGACCCACCAGGTCTCTTGCTTTATAATCTCATCTTCTTTCAGTGCCTCTCTCTCTTCCTAGCAGGTGTCCAAGAATTTATTTCTGCCTGGTTATGCTCACAAACCTCCTGCAGAGCTTTTCCTGCTGTGGAGGCATGTTGAGATGTGTCCATGGATGTCCCAGAATGATGTACATCCCTGCTGGCACCTCCAAATTCTCCAGAGCCTTTCGGCTTGGCCGGAGGCAGGATCTGAATTTGTGTCACAGCCCTACAAATTCATGGTGTGAACCATCCTGTCCCTCAGGGTGGTTTTGGGTGGTTCACTTGTGTGATTCAGGTCCCACTCAAAGGCAGTTCCTTCAAGATGAAGCAACTGGACCACCTCATCTGATGGTAGCTGAGCGCATGCAGGCTGCCAGGCTTTGCCTGTGTTCCGAGTAGTAGTGATGGGTAGGTCAGGATGGACACCTTGAAAAGCGGCTGTCTGCAAATCCAGACCTTGTGGTTTCTTAAAGAAACCCCATAACCTTCACCAAAGATGCCTGTCCTTCCAAACCACAGGCTGGTGGTGAAGGCCATGGCGAGGTGTGCAAGCATCATGGCATGTTGCCTTCAACTGTGCTCCCCAGATGGATTTGTGCTTCCAGCACCCACAGATTTATTGTTTCCCCCAAAACACAGCACAGGGACTTGGCTCTCCAACAGAGATTTGGTACCCATGAGGCAGTGGAAATCAGTTAACAAGACCTGTGATCCACCCCAACACACATTTTCTTGTTGCATCAGCTCCTCATCTCCAAAATAAGGTCATTGCTCGTGTGTGATGGTGGACTCTGCCTGTTGAGGTCAAGAAGAGGCTTTTAGGTGTTTAGGAGCACTTGGCAAATGGACCATGACAGATAAGCATCCATCCACTCCGTCAGCACAAGCCTGAGGCATCCCTGTATCCATTTCTCTGCTCTGTGTTTCTGCAGACACTCAGATGCCCTTGCACTTGACCAGTAATGGGATTAAAAAGTTATTTTTCCCACTGAGCCTAAACAAATAAATGAAGGTCTCTTCCCCCCCTCCCTCAAAGACTGGCACCAAAGCACACATGAATATCAAAGCTGCCAGCAAACACCATCAGGGAAAAACCTGGCAACTGAAAACCCACATCAGGAAACCACCTCCAGGGACAAATGATACTCGACTCTTGGCTCGCCAGTCGATAGCTCCGAGGTTTACCACACGCTGCCATTTACCCGCGGGAAAACTCAGCTAATTCCACCCAGGCAACTTCTCTGGCTCCTTTTGCATCTCAATGCAAAGCAGGAGAAATGGAGACAGTGATATGCAGGGATTCCCCCCCACCAAATCCTCCTTTCATCCCTGTATTTGACTTTTTGAATCTTTCCAGACCTAGGTGTGGAGGGCACATCTGGGGCATAAAACCCCCCAGTTCTCACTGCTTAATACTATATATGTGTGTATACATAGGCATCTATATGTCCAGGGTGCTCTGCAAATGGAAAATCAGCAAGCTATATCTTGCAGATAATGATTCGTATTATTATTACTTATCAAGCTCAGGGAAAACAATTAAAACTGCTCCTGAAAAAAAACCAAAACCCAACACAACAACCAAACAACCAACAAAAAAAATAACCCAGCCAAAAAAAAACCCTGCAAGAAATCAGAGCCCACATTAATCTGCAGTCTTCAAAAGTTTCTTGGAAAGCTTAATTAAATGGTAATTCATCTGTGCATTGGCTCTGTCTTGTAAAGCCTGATAATGCCGGAGTCTTAATTAAAAAAAAACTAATGCAGCTTTTAGTTTTTATTCTGCTAGTTCAAGGGGAAAAATCAACAGCCAGCACTGTCAATAGAGCTGAAAGATGCCTCAGCATCGCATCGATTTTATTCTGTTTAAATTCCCAGCGTCGGTGCAGGTAATCATATTAAAAGTTATTCCGGGTTTATTTATTTATTTGCTCTTACGGGTGAGATGAAAGAGGACTGGAGGAATTGGAATGCCTGGAAATATTTCACCCCAAAGCTGTGACCCCGGTCCTGGTGAAGGACATTTTTTCCCTGGCACCTCTCTGATCATTTTTGGGCCTCTGTTTGGAGGTTCCCCATATCCTTCAAAAATCATCCAGGCATGGGGCTCAGCTTCTTTCCCTTCATAAGAGGATTTTTTTTTTTTGGTGGAAAATTGGAGAGTTGGGTTCATCTGACCCATTTTAGATGATCCTGTTGGGTTGAAAGGGGCTTCTCCCTCTGCTCTCCCATCAGCATCCTTTGCCATCACTTCTCCAATACCAAATTTTACCAGTGCTGATGAAATGTGGACACCACCCCAGGACTCCCTACCCCATTCCTCTCCAAAATCTCCACCTCAGCCATTTTTCTAACCCATTTTTGACACATTTATCTTGTTGGGTTTTTTTTTTTCCCCCAGCATCTTGCCAGGCAACCAAGAGTTAAAAAACACCCCAAGTCAAAGAAGCTCCTTTCAGGGCATCTTCCAGGAGGTCCCCTGGAGAAAACGTTCCTTGTAGCAAGAGTTTTGCATCCAAAAAATGCCAAAAAAAGGGCCAATCTTGCTAAAGATCTTACTTCTGCTCCAGCCCCTGAGGAAGTTATGGAGAGTCTTAAGCGGATTTACCAGCTTTGGTGGGTTTAGGTAACATTGTGCTAACAACATCAGGGCTTCGATGTCTTTAATCGCTTAAAAGGAAGAAAAATGTTGGCAGGGGAGAAAGTAAACCATCTCCTGGAAATATTTCCCCATCTGTGAATATCTACTGGGATGATGCAGTGCTGCTGGGAAAAGGCTTTTCTGGGGAAAAGCCTCATCCCAATGTTTTTCTCCCGCCTTTGTGCCGCACTCCGATAGGGAATACGGAAAAGTTTCCCTGACTTTGTTGCCAGATTCGGTCTCCTTGCAGCTATAGACAGTGATGTAAGGACCTCTTTAATGCTAATTAATGCAATGACACAATGAATTAATACTGTATTAGGCAAAGCTGTTAATTATACCCAAATAAAACAAAAGAAAAAAGGGAATCAAAGCAGGGAGAAGTGACAACCGGTACTTGGCTTCCCTCTCAGCATCCTTCCCAAACACCCTGTTGGGGCTCAGCTGAGGGGAAAACCAACCTCAGGAGCATCTTCCCAGAAGCCCTGAGGGATGTGGGTTTAATTTGGAAGGAGTCCAACGTCTTCTGTGCCCTCTGAAGAAGCTCGAGGTGCTTGGCCAAGGGTGAATGGCTTCATCCTCACTTCCTAGATGGGGGAAATGGAGGCAGTGGGGCTTTCCCAGGGAGATTTGTCTTCTTCCGAGGTGGGATTCATGCTCAGGTCAGCACACCCATCTTTGGGAAATACAACCACAAAGCCACAAGGGATGGTTTAAAGGCTTGAAATTCCCATTACTTTGAAATTCCCAGTGTTTTGGAATGCCCATGGCAAAAGGGAGCCTATCAAAGAGGGACACAATAGCAGGGACTATCCACTCTGTGCCTCAGTTTCCCCATACCAAGCAGGGTCATCACATCCCCATGCCACCTCTTTAGCTTCTCAAAACACGAATTAAAGAAGCATTTAAAAGGGGCCATGTTTGGCATCCTCCTGACACGAGCCTCTTCCAGAAGGCCCCTAATTTGCTTTAGAAAGGAGAAACGAATTTGTTGGTTTTCTATTTTTTTTTTAAACTCTGCTCCCTCCTTTATTTCCAGGCTTGATATTAATTCAGGAATGAATGCAAAATGGGGAAGTTAAAGGTGAACTTTTTTATCCTTTTTTTTTTTTTTTTGTCTTCTCAATTCTATTGCCTTTTGTTGCTGAACTGAACTAGGGTAAAATGCATGAATTTCTCAGAGTGTTTGGGACTCGATGCAGTGGCTGCTGGGGTCTGTGCACTTGGGTGACAGTGGAGAGCTTGCACTGGGGTGCCTCTGCTCAGCTTCGATGCCTTGCCCAGGCACATTTAACCCTAAAATTAAGCTCAGGGTGAGAGGATGACCAGCTGAGCCCATGATGATGAGCTCAGGATTTCTCCCCAGTGTGGCATTTTACGCTTTGCAGCTTTTTCTCTCTGTGGATTAACCTCACCCAGGTTTTTTTCCCCTTCTCATGCCCTGGGAAAAGAGCTAAGTGAGTGTTTTCTTCCCGGAATGCAGGGTTGAATGGATGACTGCATGACCAGCATCCTTGAAACGGCTCCTTGCAAAGCAGGACAGGCAACCTAGGGCCAGCAGAGGAGCTGCAGCCTCCTTCTGCCAGGCTGGATGATCCTGACTCGCATCTTGGCTCCCTGAAGATGCGTCCAAATGGTTGAGGAGCAAAGCAAAGGGTGAGCAGAAGTGCTCATGGTCATTCTGAAACACCCAGGCTTGCTAAAAAACAGCATAAATTTTGGGCTGTGCCTTCCCTGGGACATCTTTCTTGCTTCGCTCGATGGCAAGAGGTGGCAAAGGATGTGCTGTGCCTTTGGTGTTGCTGCATCGAGGTGGATTTTAACCAAAACTGGGTTATAAGCCTGCCTAGATCTACCTGGGAAGTGCAGAGCAGTGCTGGGGCTCATTCTGCCACCCTGCAGACCAAATTAATTTGTCCAGAGGGTTTTTTTAGGGCTGCACTGTTAGACAAGAAGCAAATTGCTGCTTTTTCCGCCCGCATCCCAGGCCTTAGCAGGAGATGGGGGAGCACCACTGGCTGAAACCAAAGAAATAAGCAGGACTGGGCCAGTTTAACGCTGTCGATGGAGGTGGTGTGGTCTGCTGGGGCAGCTGAGTTCAGCCAGCAGCAGCTTAACCCTCCATCCCGTGTGAAAAAACTGTTAACAGGAGGGATGCAACGGGCTTGTAGGAGGTCAGCTCAATGTATAAGCTTCTCCAGGCTGCTTTCCCCTCCTCTCTGCTTCTTGCAGGCATCTATCACTGGAGATTATAGCCCTATAATAGTGTCCTTCCCCCCCTCTATTTACTGCAGGAGCTGGGATGAATCTTGCTCCCTTTTTCCCCCCTTTCAATGCTGTTAAGTACATCTCTCGCCGACTTCTCTTGCGCAAAGGGACATGGTGCTTTGGAGAAACCATCTCACTGCCTTATTCCTCTTAACTCATTTTTACTTCCCCTCTATCCCACGAGGTCAGCTGGTAAATGAAATCCTGCCGTGGAAGCTGCTTGCTTTCAGGGAGGAAATCTCGGCTGGGGGGGTGGAGGTTGAGTTGCTTCAAGCCTAAGTTGGTGGCTGCTGAGGTCAAGAGGATTTGGGTGTAGAGCAAAAATGGGCTCTGGTCTCTGGGTTCAGTTAAGCAGCTTTGGTGAGTCTTATAGGAGGTAAAATGAAATGGGTACAAGCTCTCGGACTAGGTATTATAGAGGGGTTAGCAAAAGGATGAAGGCAAGGGGGGAATAATACACCTAATTCTGTCTGTGTGTGGATAATGGTGTAAATAATACTCCTTTTGGTAAGAATGTGCAATGTAATTATAAATAATACTTCAGGAAGGAGCTGGAAGGGACAAGCAGAGCCTCACCCCTTCTGTTTGTACCCCCTTTCCTCCCTACATCTCTTCAGCATCTCCCAGAAAATGAACAACATCGAAAAGGTTTAAGAGCACACCTGCCAAATTGGAATTAAACTGTGCTAATATCAGCTAAGTGACTGTTCAGGGTAATAGCAGGAGAGAAAAAAAATCATGAGGCGTGTATTTATAAATAATATAGTATAATTTATTAATAATCTGGAATTGAACAAAGAGTCTATGAAGCTTAATTAATTATTACTTGTAAAGTGCTTTTGAGATCATTGGATAAAAGCTGCTACAGAAGTGAAAGGTATTGCAAGAAAAAACCATATCAGCATCCTACAGGAGCCATTCCATGTGACCAGTACCTGGTAGGACAGACCCAGGAGATGCTTATAACCCCAAAGACAAAGATTTTTTGATGTAGAGCTAAAACCATTATTGTTAATTATTATATTAGATACAATAATAATAATTATTATTATTATATAGTTGTGTGTGGGGACAGCGGATTGGCAGGATGCTGTCACCCCATTCCTCAGACAGGGTGGCTGTAGGGGAAGAGATGAACCCTCTCATCAGGGTACTGTGAGGTCCAGGGTCTCATCCTGCAGGCAGCTGGCAGCAGCCAAGAGGATGGGTGGTTGTGTTCACACTTCAGCAGCAAAGCTAGTATGAAATTTAATCATTACTAAAATTAATCCCTTTTTTCTTTTTACAATGAAATGAAAAATAAGCAGTCCCCAGCACCCCACCCTCCTGTTCCCCATTTTTAGTTGCTTTTAAAAAAGAAAAAGAGGCCAAGAAAACCTGTTTGAATGCTCGAAACCTGCAGGGAGAGGGAGCAAATAATTCCCACCATTGCCTTTGTGAAACAACACATCCAGCACCGGTCTCTTTGTCTCAGGCTGAGTCCTGGGGAAAACCAGCTCTGACAGCACAAAAACGTTGCACTGCTCCAATTAACTCATCCTTATGGTTCCATTTTTCTTTCTCCCCGGAAGAAAACGCAACCCCAGACGATTTAAAGCACATTAAATCCGGTTCATCAAGCCCTGAGTGAGTTCATCTCATTAAATAACCCTCACAGAGAACCTCATGCACGATACCCAGCCAATCATCATGGGAGTATGGGGTCCTTCATCACCCAGCTATAGGTCCTGGATGAGCCCTGGACCCTGCGTTATCCCAGGATGGAGAAGGGATGCCCCAGGGACACCTTATCCCCCTGCACCTATAGCTCCTATAATTACAGACTGCCATCAGCTTAAACATCTTTGAAAATGCTTTTTGAGTTTTATTTAAGCCCATGGACCTTAAGCCCCATCTAGTTGCTGGGGTGCTGCTGTTGGTGGCTGGGAGATGGCTTATTAGACCCTGCTTGAAAGAGTTGTGGGCTTTGGAGAAACTGAGTCAAAGAGCAAAGCCTTCAGTTATCCCAAAGTGAACCCCTGGATCATCTCTAGTAGGTAAAGAAGCAGAAATCAGGGAGCCCACCAGATTAGAGCCTGGAGGTGGTTTCTGCTTCAGAGGTCAGACACAAGCCATCCTCTCTTGACCCAAAAAGTCAGTGCCGTGCACTCGCGGCACTGCTGTCTCTCCGTTATCACTCCCAGCATTGCCAAATAACGTTCAAATACAGGGGCTGGAGATTGCTGCCTCACCTACCCCACCCAAATCACCATCAACCTCTTTCAGGAGATTTTTCCCCATCCAAGCACCATTACCCACCCCCAGGATAACCACCCACACCTGGGATGATCACCCACCCACAGAACGACCACCCACTCGTGCCTAATGATTTTTCCCACTGGGAAAAATCCTCTGTCCTGCTTTAAATGAACCTTGTTACTCATTCCCTATTTTCTATTTTTATTAAAAATTTAATGCATTGCCAATTTGCCCTCTCACCAGCAATGACAGCGGCAGCCGCCTTAAGTATCCTCCAGAGAAATAAAAGGAGGCATCGCTGAGTGATGTACAAGCAACAATTATTATCTGGGTTACATCTTTTAAAGTATATATAGCTTGAAAGGGAAGCCTTGGCAGAGCTGGGAGGGAGGAGAGAGATCTCTGCTTGCTGGGAGAAGCTTTGATTTATGCCAGGGAAGATTCCTCTAAGCTCCTCACTGCTCCAAGCAAGGGGGAATAGAAGTGATGCTCTGCAGCCTCCTGAAACTTAAGGTCCTTCACCTGCATAAGCTCCTAGTCCACGGTCATTGGCCAAAACATCAGGTTTTTACCCCTTAAATGCCCAGTCAGAGCTGCATCAAGGGTTGGTTGTCGATCACCGTCTCTCCTCCACACTATATTTGTGCTTTCACTGTTTGATGAAGAAAGAGCCATTGATGGGATCTGTCTTCTCATGAGCCTTGATTGCTAGAGGAAAATAAGTATGTGCTTTATAATAATCATAGTTTTAAAAAACAAGCAAATCTGTCTAAGTTAATGAAGGGTGCACAATCAGCCTGCTGGCATAAATCATGTTATTTTGTAGAAGATGTTGACAAATGGCACCCAAAAGTGTCGAAGGGAGGAAAACAAATAGCATGACCCCCTCTCCCTGATGTTTCTGGGAGGAACGCAGAATTTGTCAAACACATCCAACTTCCATCTCGTATTGTCACGGTTACATCAGCTAAGAGGCCAGATTAAAATATAAACCAATGAGTAACAGATGGAAAAAAAGGTGTTTTCAACAGATTTAACACCAGCATCAATTTAAGGGTGAGATATCCAGGCTGGAATTTGTCTGCCTTTAAAGGATGCTGTTTAAACTCATGGTTTTTCCTTCTTTTTCCCCATCTTCTGAATGCGCATCAATGGCTCCGTGACTTCTGCTTCAGCTTGAACCATCCGTTCCATAACACTGAGAAACAGTGTGGTCTTTTGCTCCTTTTTTTTTTTTTTTTTTCCTTCTTTTAAATGCTTTTTAAAGTGCCACTGTGTTCTTTTGGAGTCATATTAACCGTGCAATAAATTTGCATAATGTGGATCCATAATGTTTAATCAAAGCCTCTCTGGAAAGCTGTTATTGTCCACGAGCTCTCATAAATTCTCACTATCACCTCCATGTTAAATACTAAAGCTGCCCGGGGTATATTGTGCACTAATCACCTGCAACATTGAGTTTGAAAGAAATTATCCTTTCCCTTTCCCGTCCCTTTCCGCGTGAGCAACCTAAACCTCCATAAAGCCCTGTGCAGAGGAGTTTTTAGCAAGGAATGCTGCTGGAAGGGAGTGGGTCATCCCCAGATGCTGAAGGTTTTTTTGGGTGTATCTGCATGAAGCTCGGGCTGCCCCCAGACTCTTTGAGGTTGGATTATCCATCCCCATCGTGGTGAGGAAGCCGAGGACGAGCGCTCCGGCATCTGCATGCCAGAAAGAGATGGAGAGCCCAGTGTCAAAATCATTTGCACTTGGAAAATTATAAGACTCAATTAACTCCTGGCTTTCTTTTCTTTTCTTTTTTTTTTCTTTTTAAGTTTTTAATTTCCTTTAAATGAGTTAGGCAATAAGGCGTGACGAAGTGGGGGGAGGCTGGAGAGCTGCAATCGTACCCGTAGGGTGAACCTTAGGAGACGAACCGAATCCTTCCCAAAGCAGCTTGCCCATAAAAAGCCCTCCCTGGGGCTTCAGGATCAGGATCATTAGGGTAATACAGGTTGTGTGGAAGGGGGAATTGACCCATTGACCCTATCTGAGTGACGTCCTCCTACTCTTGTCCTAGGCAATTGGACTAGATGATTACTGTAGGTCCTTTCCAACTTCAATACTCTAATCTAGTCTATGGGCAGCATCTCACTGAGCTTCAAGTGCTGTTATCAGCCATCAGGTTACCCTGGGGGTGTCCATGAGCTCCACGCTTGGTGTCTCCTTTGAGACCCACCTGCCTTGGTGAGAACCCTCAAGCTGCAATAAATTAGGAGGGTTCCTTGGCTGCTGACACAGGAGGGAAGGACTCAAGGTGGTGGAGCGGAAAGCAGATTAAATTGGGAAATGTTTGGATGCCTCCAAAACTGAAGAGGGAGTGAAATGGAAATGAAAAATAAATGTGATGCTGGAGCAGAAGACTTTTTTCCTGCCTTTCAATGATTTGAAAAGTTAGGCCTGAAAGACAGAAAAGAAGAGGACAAGAAAACCCAGCCCATATGATTTCCTGATCATCTGATGATGAGATGATCTGGACCAGCCATTATGAGTGTATTCACCACACAAAGAGGGCTACAAATAATAGCAACTTACGGGAGGTGACATCTCCAAGCCTCTTAGGAGGCTAATTCTATAACAACATTAATTCAACGTAATGCGTTCATGAATAGAGATTGGGCTAATGCAGGGTTTGGAAGTTAGGCGGCTTATTCTTGCCGATCTTAATTTAACTAAGTGCCTAGTCTTGAAAGGCAACATGATTCCAGCTTATTTCAGTGCTTTTCTTGGAAAAAAAAAAAGAAAAACAAAACCCTTTTTTTGGTGCTTTCTCCCTTATTGCTGCTGGGGTTTGCTCCAGAGCTTAAACCAGCGTAAGGTTTTATTCCTAGGCTTTAGGCTCAAATCTAGATTGAAAACAGCCTGTGTTGCCCATGTCTGTAATATAAGCAAGAAGGATTCGAGCTTGAAGAGGGTCATGCAGTAGGTAACTACCAAAACCAGATGCCCCTGGGGTTGCTGCAGCTCCAGGAAGCAAAACCAACTCATCTGGGGCCATGAATTGATGAGATTAGCTCTTCTCTCTGTGCAAGACCTGTGGTGTGATTGCTTTGTCCTTCCTTGATTCCAACAAGACATCAACTTATGGCATATATCATGAGTTCATCAGGCCTCTGCACATGTTTGGGAGAGCTGCAGACCCTGCTGCCAAAATCCTTTACTCCACAGGAGCACATTTCCATTCCCCATTCCCAGCAAGGAGGTGGATGGATCCATCTGCTTGAGAATCCGCAGGAAACCACCTCAGCTGGAGCCACCACCAGGCAGGAAAGAGTAAAAGTTTTTTTAAAAAAGAGTCAAAATTAATTATTTATGCTTAAATTACTTTTGGATACAAAAGGTTTCAAACTTTACCTTTGGAAACCAGAAGTGTTTGCCACCTACCATGGGTAATTCCAGCCAACACAAGGTTGGGTTGAGCACAGAATGAATCATAGAATCACAGAATGTATTGGGTTGGAAGGGACCTCTGAAAGTCATCTAGTCCAACCACCCTGCAATATTCAGGGACATCTCTAACTAAGTCAGGCTGCTCAGAGCCTCATCAAGCCTGGCCTTGAATGTCTCTAGGGATGGGGTCTCCACCACCTCTCTGGGCAACCTATTCCAGTGACCTATCACCTTCATGTTAAAGAACTTTTTCCTAATGTCTAACCTAAATCTACCCTTTTCTAGCTTAAAGCCATTACCCCTTGTCCTGTCACTACAGACCCTTGTGAACAGCCCCTCCCCTGCTTTCTTGTTGGCCCCTCTCAGGTACTGGAAGGTGGCTATAAGGTCCCCCTGGAGCCTCCTCTTCCCCAGGCTCAACAACCTCAACTCTCTCAGCCTGTCTTCATAGGAAAGGTCCTCCAGCCCCACTGGACTGCGAGATGCTGCTCTGCCCACCTGGGGAACTGCTCTTCAAAGACACTTTCCTCCACCAAAGCGAAGAGCTACCACTTCTCATCTTCCAGTTTTCTCCCTTTTTGCCTCAAAACTGGGCTAAGACAGAAAAATGCTTTTTTTCTCCCTGCAAGCACTTGGCTTTAATCCCTCATTAATATGCGTTTTTACCCCAAAGCCATCTAGCATCCCTGGGTCAATCCAACCTGCCAGAACCTGCATGAAGACGGGGCTGGGACAACCCCCTAAAGCAGATTTTGATGCTGTTTGTGAAGTCAGCAGCAGCTGGAGGTATTTCAAGGTTGCCGTGGTGTAAGCATGAGCATATTTTAGCACATAGTTTCTAGGCGACCGATGACGCTGCTTTAATTACAAAAGCAGGGAAATAATTGTGACTTGGGAGGCAGGAGCAGGAGAAGATGAACAAGCAGTGATAAGGTCCTACCTCAAACACAGATAACTTAAAAGATTAACCAGGCAGACAGGTCTGGTGCTCACTGCTGAATTGAAGTCAAATAGACAGCTTAATGCCGGCATTGAATTAAAAAAAAATAATAAGAAGGAAAAAAAAAAACATTATTTAAGGATTTAAATCTTGAAAGACCTCATTTCCCAGCTGGCCTCCTAATGGAATTCATGTTAGTTTGGCGACCAGATCCTGCACGCAGCAAAACGCATCCATCACATGAGCATTAATATAAAGCTGCTGTAAAGGCTTCAAGAGCCTTTGTATAATGTGCCTGGGGTGGAATAATCAAGAGTGGGGCCAATTTCTTTTTATATGCAGAAGCTTTTTAGAAGATAGAAATCAAAAGGTCTTTCCTACTACCCTCTTGACCCTTGGAGTCTTTCTTTTTGCCCCTCTCCTGCATACATTGTTGCTTCAGACCCCCATCAACCCCCCCCCCCCCCCCCCAGGACGTGTGTCCATCTCTCTGGAAGGCACTGCATTTCCTTTTCTTTTCTTTAAAAAAAACTTCTCTGTCAAGTTTTTGGTGACCCTTTCATAGAATCAGAGAATTGTTTTGCTTGGAAAAGACCTTTTAGATCACTGAGCCCAACCATTAGCCTAACACTGCCAATCCCACCACTAAACCATGTCCCTCAGCACCTCATCTACATGTCCTTTTAATACCTCCATGGATGGTGACTGCACTACCTCCTTGGGTAGCCTCTTCCACCATTCTTCCCTCCTCCCACATGGCTATTCCAGGTAAGGTCCAAAAACCTCTTGGGTTTTTGGGGAAGCCCTGGAAATCTTCTACATCTTGATCTTGAGAAAGAAAAATTACTTTTTTATTCTAAATTGACTTAAAAAAATACACTTCCTGGAAGCGTGATTTGAAAACCCATCTAAAATCTGCCATCTGACCATCCCCTTTGCCTCTGGCCCGTGTCCGATGACGAGGCAATGATTCAATTTAACAATATCTAATTTTTATTGCAATATCAATAAGGATAACTGCCAGTCAGCTGAGCAATTCAGAGTGTATTAGTGCATTAGCCTCCTCCGAGCAAGAGCATCCTTCATGCTTGGAGATGGAAAAGCAATCGGGTGCTAACAGCATCGGCTTTGACGTTGCATTAGAGCGGAGCCCATGGCCAATTCTCAGTGGGGGAGCTCAGCTGGGAGCATCCAAAATGTTACTGGGGTGTAATGTGGAAATATATAAGCAAATCTAACTCAAAATTACCTTGACCTGAAGGTGAATCTCATCCTGCAGATCTGAGCTGCCACCCAGGGGTCTAAGGTGGGTTTTCTAAACTCATCAGTTTTGCAGTGAAGAGCTGAGTTTCATGTTCTGCTCTCTCCTTGACGCACCTCAGCATCCCTCTTCCTCTAAATCTGAGCTGCAGGAGCTTGGCCAAGGTTGGAGGAGAAGTTTTTTGGAGCCCTATTGACCATTCCCTATTGACCGAACCCTGTCACTCAGCTGCCTTGCATTGAGAAAGGGATGGAGCTCCACAAGCTTGAACTTCAGTAAGGTTTCCTCCATACCTTATCCAGTATCCCAAGAGTGATTTAAAGGATTTAAAGGTACCTAAGTTATGACAGATGAATGGACTTGGATAAAGAGACCCTCTTCATTTCAAGCATAAGAAATCAGATATTCCTGGAGGCAAGAGGCTTTCTGAGCTTGATGGATCTAGTTGGATCTGGTGGAGCAAATCCCAGGAGCCTAAAGGTTTAAATGCCTTAAAAGTTTAAATATTAAAAAGTGCAGATTTATTACACAGAGTGACCTTTAAAACTTGTCTCATTAAACTACATCTTGTGGCCCTTCTGGGCCTTGGTGACTCCAAAGATGAGACTGGGAAGTTCAAAGCAATGAGCAAAAATGGTTAAAAATGTCACCACTTTATAGAATCTTCTGTAAAACTGAAACTGTGAAAAAAAAAATCTAACCTTTCTTAATATACTTGGGGGCTTCTTCATCCCCTGGAATAACATTTTCTGTCTCTATTATTGTGGGGGTTTTGGGTTTTTTTTGTTTTTTGAGGAACAGTCACAAAAAAATGAGAACATGTTTCGCAACAAGACTTGCTCCATATCGTGCAAAAACTAAAGGTAATTTTCTATGCAAAATGTGTAAAGCATGAAGCGCATCCCCAGAGAGATTTGGGGACATGGAGGAGTAGAGCATCCCTCTAAAGCCTGTCGAGATGACTGTTCGCCATCGTGTTAATTAGACAAAAAACCCCGAAACACATTAAAATGCTTAAATTCCTTCTACGCCCGGCTGCGGAGAGGCACACGTGGAGGCCAAATGATTACTCTCCCGGGCGTTCCATGTGCATCCCTAATGCAAAGCAAACGGTGAGATCGAATTAAGGGTGACACAAGAGATGGGGTCGCATCAGCCACACGAAGGCTGGAGAGAGAGGGATGGCTCCTGCCCCTTCCCATCGCTTCCCTCCCTGAATTCAGTGGAATTCCCCACGCTGTCTGCTTCCATTAGCCCTTCACTGAGGGGCTTTGCAGGATGAGAGTGGCCACGGTGATACAGCAGAGCTGCAAGAAGATCCTTGGAAGACAAAAATCTCCCTAATAATATTCCAGAGGGGTTTTGCAGCTTGTTTCACTTTCCTGGCCAAGATCCCAAACACCTCGACTTTTAAAAGGGCTTTTGAAATATTTATCCAAGGTCCCAGCAGGACCATGCTACAAGCACGCCAGGAAGAGTCAAGAAATACAATGG
This sequence comes from Todiramphus chloris collaris, assembly GCA_025345505.1. Lineage (NCBI taxonomy): Eukaryota > Metazoa > Chordata > Aves > Coraciiformes > Alcedinidae > Todiramphus > Todiramphus chloris. The sequence goes on from JANVCC010000064.1 coordinate 711,551, forward strand.
CTTAGGCTGCCCCAGCTTATTTCAACTTCTTTTTTTGTTCAGCTATTTATGGGATTTTGTGCTCTGGGACCAAGGGCTCTGTCGTGACCATAGGACTGGAACCCAGCACTTGGGCTGGTGATGTGCCAAGTTGACTGAAGTGCTTGAAAAGGGAGAATTTTGCATCTTCGCCTGGAGTTTGGCACAAATTTAGAGTGATGGGGCCATTTGGGCACTTTGCGAGTGAAAGATGTCTTCAAATGTCTTATTCTGCTATGATAACATAAAAGAAAAAAGAAAAGGAATTTTAGCAACCTTCAGCTCTTCCATTAACTGCAGGATTGAGTTATGCCATTTGATATTAATACACATTTTTAACACCCGGTGTCATGTAGCTGCCTGTTTCTAATTGAATCTTTCTGGAGTTTTCACAAATCTCCAGTTTCACTCTTTCTCATCCCATTTCAGAGCAAAAACAGTGTTTGGGAGTCTGGAAATTTCAGTGCTACAGACGGTCTTGTTTACGGGTAATTTTAAATAATAGTTTGCAATGCAGATTGAACAGGGATGGGAAGGGGGATGTTGTTTACTTGCTCTTCAGGTATGTCTGTCGCTCTGAATAATTAATCTACAATTAAAAAAAAATAAAAAAATTGTTCGCACCAAGTTTGTCGAGTGCATCTTTTTCTCACCTGCACCAAAAGAAAAATCAGGAGTGTAATAAAATAATGTGATAACTTCCCCCAACGCAATTTGCTGCTCTTCCCTGTAAAATCAATCTAATTATAGATGCCCAGATTAAACGAACATTGCAATCATTGTGGAAGCACCTGAGCCTCAATATTTTAGAGCAGAGGCAGCAAGGAGGGATCTCTTCCACAGGCAGGGCTGGGGACCTTAACCTGCTTTCATGGCATGTAGTTCTGTGTCCCCTGAGCCCTAAAAAAATGGGGTTTGAGTCCTGACTAAGGGGCTTGTTTTCAGAGTGTATCAAGATTAATTTACATTGGTCATTTTGAGTAAAAATGACTGGAAAGTGTCAGCTTTCTTTTTTTTGTGGTGGGACTTGCAACCGACGAGCAGAACTTGATGAGTTTGGGAGAAAAGACAGAGAAGGGGGATAAAACCCAAGCCCCAAACTCCCAACCAAGGAGGCTGAAGTTATCGACTGATTAATGAAAGGAAATCCTGCTCTCCAGATGCTATTTGTCTAAAGTGTCCCCAAATTCCCTGCAGCATCGCATCGGGCGGCTCCGTGGGTGATTAGGTATTGAAAAATCCCGGTGCAGATCGCACCACGTAAAAACCTTATTTTCCAAATGACTTTCATTAATATCATGGGCTGTATCGACAGCAAGATTATGTTTCCCTGCAGCCCATGACATCTGTATCAGTCAGAGCTGAGTGAGCATCTCCTCCATGTTCCCAGAAGGTTCCTGGGGGAATGGTACCCGCAGGGATGCTCAGGGGGACCTTGGGTACAACCTAATGACCAATTGCCATCCCTGGAAAGAAGATACAACTCGAACAGCTCCACGGTGCTCACATTTGCCTTCCTGTGGGCTTTCTTTAGGACATGGGAGGGGAAAAATTCAGTATTTTTCTCCACTGGCCAGCAATGAATGTGAGGATGGTGGGTTTCTTTCGGAGGGGGAGAATTCATTTCAAAAGGAGGTTTGCAGCAGAGGGGAGATGAGGGGATGGGGAAATAGGGCAAGGTAGGTTCTGGTCTACTTAGCATTTTCCCTGTAACAAGTAGGACCAAACCTGGAGAAGAACAGGGTTTAACACCAGAACAACTCTGGAAATGTAGGTTTTGCAGGGAACACTCACCATAGATCAACACCTGCCAAAAACCTCTGACTTTCAGTGAAACTGGAGCGGGCGCTTTGCTGAATCCAAGGGCTTTTTTATTTCCTCAAGGCCCAGGACATGCGGTTTGGGGGACCTGGGGGGAGATGTGTAACCTGCAGTTGATTTTTCAGGAGATACTCATTCAACCGCCCACACTAAATATTTTCAGCAGGTTTATCTGAAGGGAGCAGTGTGAATCTCAAGACACCTGTAAGAAATTAGTTAGGGTTTCAGCCAGCTCTGTGTTGAAGCATGAAGACACAAGAAGCTTGGCTAAATGCCAGACCAATGGGGTTTTTTGAATTTTTTTTTATTTTTTTGTCACTCAGCACCAGTTTGTCAAAATCTACGCAGAAGGCTCTGACCAAAAAAATTTGGGGGGGGTGGGGAAGGGGGTGGGAGTAAAGCTAAGTATGAAAGTTGTCTGGCTCCTTGCCAGCTTGTGCATCTGGTCTTTCTTTTTTAAAAGCATTTAACCTTCGGGCTGGTCGCAGTGGGGACATTTCCCGCAGAGCATCTTACCCCGGTGGAGGCACAGTCTGTTGGTTTTCTGCTCTTAAATTAATTCAGCATCTTTTTGTGGCTCTGCTGTAATGAAATTCCCTCCCTGTTTGCAAGAAGAGTTATACGAGGGATGCCCAGACTTGGGTTTTATTTGAGCTTTCATTCATATAGATATATATTATATTTTATTCAGACTTTACTAAGCAAATGAATTGCATGGAGAGAGGAGAGGGAAGTTAATTGGGTACCATAGCTGCCTGCAAGGACACAAGCACCGGCACACACTTGCTCTGTAGAAGACCTTGACATCTGTGAAATACGGTGATTTATGAACCCTATGAAACTATCACTGCCTGTAATAAACCCCATACAACCCCAGCTTGAACTTTATTTTGCTGTATTTTAGCAACTCGCTGGCATTCAGGGCAATGTCAAGCACCTAATTCTCTGGGTAAGAATGTGCAGGAGCTGGTCCTTCAAGTTTCCTTCTTTTCTAGGTGGAGATAAGTCAAGTCAGGACCCATTTTTCCAGGTGGAATTGCTCCTATGAAGTCAGTCTGTGGAGGTCGCATGCCAAGGGATGCAGCCTAAATAGCATCCACTTCCCTGATAGCACCTTACACCCAATCCACCAGGGGATTTCTCAGCAGCTGAGAGCAGGCAGCCACAATGCTCCCCTCCTGATGGAGAGATGCAACAGGTTCAACATAAATAGATCAGGCATAAACCCCAGAAAACCTTGCCTGCTGGTCCTGCGTTCATCCATGTTTACACTCCCATCTCCTCTCCCAGCTAAAATACCCACAAGCCTCTCTGTGGTACCTTTGGCCACGTCTGGACACAGGTTAATGCTTTTTTCACCCCTTTCTTTCCCCAAGACAGCGTGTGATGGAGACCGTGCTTATATTTGTAGCTATGGAAACCATTGATTGCTGCTAATGAAGCATCCCCACCCTCCTGGATGGGTTTGGCTGCCTGCAGGTGTACAAGTTGGATGTGGTGGGATATTTTCCAGCAGGGTCTCATCATTCCCTGTACAGGGGTTGAGTTTTGTAGGAAGGGCTCTTGTTCAGACACAGCCCCTCCCAGCCATCTGCAACCCCCAGCTCTGGAAGCCCAAGGCTCTCCAGCATCCTCCCTGTTACCAAGGTGTTTGCTGGAATGACAGAATTTGGGATGTTTTCCACCAAAGTCTTCCTGCTTTTGGCAGCAGCTGTGCTGGGGCAGATTCTGACTGGTTTGGGGACTCTCTTAGCCTGACAAATTGATGCATTTGGAAAAACCCACATAGGGATCAATTAATCCCCGGGAACAGCCCACTTGGCCTTAATGGTGATAGTGAGTAAAGTAAGTAACTCCATCTCGACTCCCCCAGCTGATATTTCCACCTATCTGGTCTTCCACAAAAGCTCCTTCCAAGTCTTAGCTTCTTCCTCCCATCTCCACCCAGCTTAACACCACCCCCTGCCCCCCCCCAGCCCCTCCAGTCTGCAGCTGCCTGTTTGATTTTTAATTATTCTTCATTATATTTAAGGCAATTTTGTTTAAAAAAAAAAAAAAAAGTTTATGGCAATTTACTCTGCTTTGTAATTAGAGCCGGTGATTAGAAAATCTTTTGCTTCATGATGGAGTTTGCCTTTAAAGAGGGGAAAAAAAAAAAAGAAAAGGAGAGAAAAAAAAAAAAAAAAGAAAAAAAAAAATCAGAAAAGGGGAATAGGAAAAGGCCGCCAAAAGAGCTCAAAGACTAGAATTAAACAGATTATATCTCATTACTTCCAAATGGAAAGGAAAGTTGCAGCTTATTAGAGCTGCATCTGCAGCTGGGCAGGAAGAGAAGCAAATCCCCCCACAGTACCAGGCTCGGGCACGACAGTGGCTTGCGATTGCCTTGGGGGGTGGGGGTGTGTTATATTTTTTCCCAAGTCTTCTGCTCCCGGTGGGAAATAGACGACTTTTTTATACCAGGATTCGCTGGGCTGACTTTGCAGATAAATACCACTTTGGTTTCAGCCTGTTTAAAGGCCAAAGCTAATTAAATAATGTGTCCTACAGCCCTCGCACGTACCCTCCCCGGGGTCGTTTCTTTGTGCACAACGCTCAGGGAGGGGGATCCCCCATGAGGGAAAGGAAGAAAGGTTGGATTCGGGCATCTGAAAATGAGCCTCTGAACTGCCTTGGGGTGTGTTTTGATCCCAGCTGCAAACCCAGAGAAATTCAGGGAAAGGAGCTGTTCGGGCCCACGGCACCCATCAGTGTGGCTTACAGGGCTGTTTGGCATCCTGCCCTCCCTGTCATCCCTCCCCTGCAATCAAGAGGCCGTATCAGGGGCTCATCCTAATGGCAGGCGAGGGCTCCAGCATCGCTGCGCTGTTTATTTTCCCCTGTGACAAATTGTGAAAGTGTGAAAAAAAAAGGAGTTGAGTGGAAAAGGGAGGGTTTTGGCTGCACCCTCTGTGGCTGCTCGAGCATCACTTTAGCACACAAAGCCTTGAGGGGCTTTCATTTCCCAACTGTGTGTCTCAGGGAAGGCTTCTCATTACAGAGGAAGACTCTCAGGAGATTTATCGTGATGGAAAACAGGGTTCGGTTGAGGGAAGGAGCAGCAGAGCTGCCTCCTTGAAGGGGGACGCTTGAAGCAGAGACCCAGCACATGGACTAAACATTGTGGCATCTCCAGCTGGGAAATTACATGTTATCAGCACTTCCTTCTCTCCAGGTTTGGGGGAGTTTTCAGCATGAGATGTTCTTTTGGGGTGCAATCTGAGCTCTTTTATTTGCCCTTGTCAGTCCCAAAAGCAACGGGAGAGGAGCTGGGCAGGCATACACAGAGCTCTCTCCTCCCTAAACCAAAGCTTGGCATCTCAGCATCCTCTGGGTCTTGCTGGTCCTTGGAGAGTGAATGATGCTGAACTCTTGGTGCACTGCACAACTCCTGACCTTAACAGAGCAAGTCAGAGCCAGAGACAAACACAGGCAGACAATGAATCCCACTTAATTGGAGCTCAGAATCACCGTTGGCGCCGCTGTCTTCTCTTTTCTTCCCCCGTCCGGAGGAATTTTTTCATTAGCGGCAAGCAAAAATTATTTAGGTGCTTGACATCTCCAGAGTGGTAGTGGATTTGCAGCGTGCATTAGAGGGAAAGTTTATCCCAGCCCTTAATAGGCTCGAAGAGGGATGGATGCATTTTGACTAAACCAGGGGAGCTGATTGCTACCTAAATAACTAATTCATCTTCATAGCAGACACCCGTCAAGGTCTAGTAAGAAGGAGTTACACCCAAGGTCATGCCAATTAGATGTAGAGGAGAGCTGCAGTGTAGGGTACTTGGAGATGCAACCAGCTCAGGATGCACGGAGATGCTCGGAGTGCCCGGCTTGGGAGGGATCTTGGCTTTTCCATGTAGGTGGACGTGGCTGAGACACTGTTAGGGATACTCAAGGTCAACCCATGGCTGTTACAACCGACATCAGCTATTTTTAGAGTTTGGGGAAGAGAGGGTGGAAGTTTGGAAAGGATTTTTTGAGAGAGTTACTTGGGGCTGCCTTGGAAACCCTTGAATGAGATGAGCTGCAAACGCTCCGCTTTTAAAGGTGTGACAGATGGGAGAGGAAATGAAACTGTGTGAGGATCTAAATGGGTCATGGCAAAAAAGCTTTTCAATAGATTTTAGTGTCATGAGGGATCCATAGAGCCTCCTGCCTGCCCGTATAACTCAGCCCATTGAACTCCATCGGAGCGAGGGCGAGACTTTGGCTGCTTTTTAATCTCTTCTATAAAGCGGGAAAACAACCCAAGTTGGGATTCAAAGGTCCTAAAACTCCAGCACTTTGCGGTCGCATTTTCTCCTTTGCGGGGGACCTTGCAACAAGGAGGGCGAGGAAAGCCACGTATGCAGAACACAGCTTTGGGCAGGAGGTGAAAAAAAGCCCCAGAGCTGTCCCACCAGCCCTGTGCACCCCAAACCCATCCGGCTGCCCCGACACACGCTCTCCAAAAGAGAATTTTCCCAGCAATAAGTGTGAGCTGTCACTGTAACGGCCTCCCGTGGCTTGTGCCGCCATGTGATTGAAGCTTCCATTAACTCACATTTCCCTTTTATTTTTTTCCCATTTGTTTCCCATTTTTTTTTGCTTGAAGCTTTGCTCGCCTTAATTTGATTTTTTTTCCTTTTTTTATTTTATTTTCTTAAGCACTGTCACCAATGCTCTTGTTTAATAAGTAGTTAATCAACTCCGTGGAGTTGCCGCAGACCCACTTGCTCCCAGCCACGCTAAAATGGGATGCTCTGATTAATTTCTCCCCCTCCCCTTGTTTGTTTGCCAGCAATTCACTCCAATAAGTCCCCCATGGTGACTCGGGGGTGCACGAACGCATCTTTCCGAGGCATTGATGTTTTGCCCCGTGGCTGGTGATCGGCTCTGGAGATGAGACATTTCCCGGGTGAGGCTGGGGGTGATTTGGGATGGAAGCGTGCTCGGTGAAGCACAGAGGGCTGACTGTGACTTCTCTTGCCTGCTAGAGTTGTCTAGGAACAACAGCAACAACGAAACTCCAAGAAAAAAACAACTATTCCTGCTTTTTAAGGGGAGGGTTTTTTTTGCCTAAGCTCTTGGCGTGTGCAAATCGAGGACAAGTAGTTTTCAATGTTTCCCTGCTCTTTGTTCTGTGAATATTTTCCCTGTGCTTCCTTGCTGGGATCACTCTACTATTCATGAACTCTCTCATCCACTTTCTGCTCTTCCAAAGCCCTTTTGTGCAAGTGGGAATACTCTGGAATCATAACTGCCGGAGACAAGGGCTAAAGGATGGTATATGCTTGAAAATGAAGCAAAACTGGGCTTGTTGTTAGAACCCAAATGAGAAAATCACGTCTGTGATCCACTAGATCCCATTGTACAGTGCCATTGCATCACAGACAACCCTTACATTTGGAAAAGGGGCTAACCTGCCCTGTTTTAACATAGGAAAAGGTGAATTGAGCTAGTTACAAACTATTATCCAAGAGAACTTGGAAAGCTTTGCCTTATATTTTTTCTTTAAAGGGAGGAATTAGGTTCCATCTAGTACTGGCGCAGTTCATTTTCTCCAAAAATCCTGAAAGTCTTTCTGGTAAAGATAATAAACCTCGGTTCACTTGGGTTTCCATTGTAATTCATTTCAAGAGCACTAAAGCACCCCTCCCTGTTTGTGAAGACACCCACTCTGCCGCTCGTAGCCTGCCAGATTACAGACCTAAGAGTTATAACTCAGTGATAAAAATAATGCATAGATAATGGAATAATTATCAAGTGCTTCCTCCGCAAATGCAAATTGGGGTTTTCCCTGTGTGCTGGTTTTCCCCCCACGTACAGATTTTACCAGCCAGGCTTTGGACCAAGCTGGGATGTAGCTTGGAAAGGGAGCAAAGCAATTAACGGGCTTCGATAAGGCTGAATCTCCAGCCGAGCCATCTTACAAAGAGGTGGAGGTAACCACGTGGCACATAAGGGCTCTCCTCTCTCACCGTGACTTTCCTGGGAAGACAGAAGCTGATTTTTGGGCACAAAACCAGGGAGAAATCATCCTTGGGAGTCTACTTTGTTTGCTGTGGTACTAAAAGCAAAACTCAAGAGGACCAAAGCAACCACAGCCTGGTCTCTGTCATCCAGCCCTATCTTCTTAACTAAACGTCACCATTTCTGCAACGTTTCCTCCCTTCCTTGCTCCAACAAACCCCAAACCCTCAGGGTCTCAGGAAGGATCCAAACCTTCATGGTTGCCTTGAAGCTCAGCTGAGGCTGCAAATGTATCTCGTGCTTCCATCTTCTTCCATCTTCATCCATTACAGAGGAAAACGCAGGGTTGTTTTTAGAGCGTAGGGAGGTGCAATGGGAATCCCAGAAGTATGTTATTTGCTGTTTTCTTTTCTGGGTGATTTTGAGCTATTTGGGACCCACTGGGAGTGCATCTCTGTGTTTCAAAGGGTAATGCTCTTAATATAAAGAGTGGTATTTAGGGGCTATGAGTTTACTATACAGAAGAGGGTTGTTACCGTCATTTTTAATAAAGGCTTCTTTCTAATAGAAATAGCACTTATAAAACTTAAATGAATCTGTAGAGCTGGTGGGAAAAGGAGCAGGTTCTTTGCCAATTATTTTTCGTCAAAAATACTTCAAAGATTAAAAGAATAAAAAAAAAAGGAGAAGAATCAACCCGCTCCATTCATTTATTTATGAATTAATAAAAGCAAGAGAGAAATAAGCAGTTAACATGCATAGATTTGGAAATCCAGGGGGATTTGGGGGATAATGCAGCCTGACCTTCTGCCTACCAGCAGCAGGTTTCAGGCAGGAACACCTCCAAGTGCCGTTGCTGAGCTCCAGGGCTGCAGCCCAACCGTTCTCCAAAGGGTTTGTCTACACACACGGGCCTGAAAATCCACATATGGACACTTCTCAGTCCAAAACAAACCTCCCCTTTTAGGCTTTTTTCCCACCCCCCCCACCCCCCCCTTTTGTTTTTTTTCTTTCTTTCTAGATTTTATTTTACTTAAACTAGAACTCGGAAGAATGACAAAGTTTGAGGGTCTTTTTTGAAAACTCTTCTTGCAATTTTCTCTAGAAAAGCTCTTGTGCTCTAATTTCTTTGATATTTATGAAACCTTCATGTTCTGACAGTAAAGAGATCCCTGCCTGCTGATTTACAAAGCAGTAGATGAAGGTTTCCCCTTGCAGCATCCATTCCTTCCTCAGTGGGAACCTTGGAGGAAATTGGGACCATCCATGTTGTGAGCAGGACGCGAGGGGTTTGACCTGCAGGTTTGCACTTAAGGTTATCTGATAAAAATAAATCAGATCCAGGCTTTGCTGAGCCCAATCCGTCCGTGGGTCTCACCGCTGCTGGGTGAAAAGAAAACCAGCAAGATTCATTATTATTTTTGTAAGGGAAAAGTTTTTAAAGCAAACAAAAAAATCGGACAGATGTTAAAGGGTAAAACCCAGATACTGCAGGTTCTGAATGCTGCAGAGGAGGAGAAATAAAATATATAGGTGGGAATATGTTTTTTGCCAGGATCATATTTCCATTATACATGATGGCAGAGCTGTTTGTACATGCTCTGAAGCACAAGTGGATGCTCTTCGCATGGGGTGCTTTGCTGGTCTGACCTCGGAAATGCCTTGATGTGCATTCCAACCTCCACACTGAGACCGAGGACCTGATCCTTCTCCAAGTCAGGATCAGAAAACTTCAAATGAGGTTCTTAAAATGCAGCTGGCTTGAAAACTAGAGCTGCAAAGCCAGCTCTGCAAATCCAGACTCTGGGTCATCAAGACCCAGAGTTAATTTAAAAGAAACTCCACTGCAACGATAGTGCAACAGTGCCTCAAAGGTGAGCTCAGCATCTTGGGCCACTCATTTGCTTCTAATTTCAAGGCAGAGGGAGAAATTTTAATGAAAGGGGAGGATGAGAGGCGGCATTGTTACCTCGACCTGAATCTTTTGTATCTCTGACAGATTTCGCTGAGATTCAACCCACACTTTGATGAAGCTTCCCCTCCTCAATGGTTTTATTCTCTTCCATGCTGCTGTAGATAACTGATTACCACCAAAAACCTCTTTATTCTTCAAGCAACACTCATTTCCTACTACCTTTTTAGACCAAAAGGGCATGGAAAAATAATAAGCACTGTGCACTGTGCTCACGTTAAGAACCATGATTATCCTTTTGTAGTGCTAGAGTTGGTATTTTCCTGACACTGGAGGTTTATTTTAAGTGCATCTCTTTTGAGGTGAGAAATGGATGTTTTCACTTGAAGTAGATGGAGAAGAGCGGTCAGAGCTAGTTAATCTTCCTGGGAAAGTGAGGGGCTGTGCTACTTGGGGGGGAGAATCCAATTTGAAGTCATTGAGTCTTTACTATGGAAGCATCACTCCTCAAGCCTAGATTGAAGGAGAACTGCACCATCACCCCAGGGCTAGCCAAATAACGCAATTCAAGCTGTATTCGTAATGCCCACTTGATACAGCTTGTAAAAGTTGGGCTTGAAAGACCCGCTGTGGCTTCAGCACTCACACATGGATGCAAAACTGCATTAAAACTATCAAAAAAAAGCTGGTAAGGATGATATTCCTAGGTGTATAACTTGATTTCTTGAAGTGACTTTGGAAACATGGACGGAGATCATAGGTCTTTCTTAGTATCATCCAGATTTGTGTCTGGATGCCAAGTAGGACACCAGAAAAGGGTGGTGAGGGGCAGACACAGCTTGCCCAGTGTTCAAAAAACAAGTTGGTCATGTGCATAGGTCACCTACGGATCTCACCTCCTTCAAGACCTCCTTCTGCATCTTCATCCATTGCATGTTTTCAGAGCAAAGAGCAAAACTACTTGAACTGCATCATCTCTCTGCCCCGTCTCATCTTCTTCTGCTTGCCATCAAAGTGTCAATATTTTGAGCCCTGTTTGATGACACTCGTAAGGTCCTCATGCCACCCTGGGCTGGATCAGCACCTGCCAATTCTGCACCACCGGGGCGGGGACGAGGGTGTCAACCTGGCGGAGATGCACAAAGACGCTGCAATGATAATAAATTGGCTTGTCAAAGAGGAGGGCAGATTTGCTATTAATGGAAATAATAGTAGATTACATGGGCTTTTGTCACACAATATAATCAAAGGCAGGATCAAAGGGAGGGAATATAGCAAATGGTTAGCAGGCAAGACATGCTAATGAGATAAAAACGCTAGCCTTGCCACCTCTCTGAGCTTCAATCGAAGGATAATTGATACTAAATAATGTAATTTTGAGCTGTGGTGAAATGCACTTAAAACCAGCAGACAAGGCTGTGAAAATGTTTTAGTTTTTCCCTTAACTCCGTTGTCATTTCCATCACTTCTGGTTTTGGGTTTTTTTTTTTTCGTCTTTTCTTTTTTATGCGTGTGGCAGCTGATTGTGTGTGTGGGAGTGGATGGGGGAAGAGAGAAAAAGTGAAATAAATAATAAGTGAATAAGTGAAAAAAAAAATCCCAAACCTACATTGGTGAAATACCTGTGCATTTACACAGCTTAAACTTTGGGGTGTAAAGCTCTGCTTCTGTACTAGGTCACCATCAATCATCTATATTTGGGTTGGTGGGGTGAGGACAACCCAGCGGTGGCACCAGCTCCGTGAAGTCCCCAGGGATGGCACCGTTGTGCCACCTCCTCTGGCACTGCGATGCTTTTAAGGCAGCAGCTTCAGCTGCTCTTGCAACCTACAGCTTGGAATGCAGTTTGAAAACCAACAGCGATGTCAGTGTAAACCGATGCGGTTTAAGTCATTCTCCAGCAGTAATGCAATGAAGTGCAAACGTTTGGCGTGGCGTGGTGTCAGAGGGATGCTGTTTTATTCCCCGAAGCCATGTTGGCTGAAGCTCCACCACATTTCAGTCAGCTCTATCTAGCCCGAGGAATTCAGGAGAGTCTAAAATACTTTTCCCCCTGGGAAACTTCTGCATCGCCTGCTTTCTGGAGAAATAAAAATGCCAGAACACATACCTTAAATATTTCTTCACCCTGCTTATTTATTTTAGGGCAACTCTAACCACTGTCACTGCCTGACTTTAAACCTGCCATCCATGATGGTGTTAGCAGCTCAAGAATCTTCCTTCCACCTGGTAGGACTCATCTTTTTTGTGTTTCCCAGACTAACTTGGTACATGAAAGACGTATCCGTTAAAGCTGCAAGTACCAGCTCAAAGGGCTCTTCAATCACCACCCAATGAACCCAGCTGTCAGCACAAACTCACCGGAGAGCATCTGGAGAGGGTTAGCAGATGTTGTAAAGTAATTCCCCAAGATCTGAAGGCAGCGAGCAGTGCAGGAAGCTGGATACTGCCTGGGGACAGCATGAGCAGAAACCCTACTTGGGGTAGAGCTGGTCTAAAACCTCACCTGGAATGGTTCCAGGGATGGTGCAGTGACCACCTTTCTGGGCAACCTGGACCAGGGTCTCACCACCCTCAGCATCAACAATTTCTTCCTTCCCTCTGGTCTAAATTTCCCCTCTTTTAGTTCATATCCAGCCCAGGAAGTACCACATGTGGAATGCTCAGGAATCGCAGGCATAAAGCAATGACAGCATGCACCAAGGTATGAGCATCCCAACAGGGAGAAGATGTAAATTTATAAATAGAGAGCTGTCATCCTCTGAGGAATGTCTTTTTGAAGCTAGAGGGAGAAATCTTGATTCCCCCCTTCAGTTAATGACAACCATCAGTTCCCATTGGCCTTGGTGGGGGTAAACTGCCTGAGTATTTTGAACATGTTCAAATTGAAGCAAGGGTTTGGGAGTGTGAAGATACATGAGTGCTTTGCTGAGCAGGGCGAAGGAGAGATTTTCTGGGGTCCAGTAATGTCTGCAAAGGACATCAGTGGTGCAGCTGATCCTTGCTGCCAAGGTAGGAAGAGCTCTGTGACAAAGGCAATGAATGACAAGCTAAAAATAAAAATTACATTGCTGGTTGCAGATCTTTTTTTTTTTTCTTTTTCTGCTGTAGAAGTTCCTTGTGGCAAAATTAATCAAATCAGGATGTTCCCCAGAAACTTTTTGGTTTTGTTTATTTATTGCAATGAGTTTGGCTGAGCAGCATCCCTGCAGAAAGGAGGCTGTTCAGTGTCACGGAAAATAAAGAATGAAAAATAAAGGATCTTTCCTCCTGCATTCCCTTTGCTGACTGATGCCAAAGGCAATTACCAAGGCTAAATTAAGACTAAATTTGCCAGATCTCTTCTGAAGAACCTTGGAAGCATTTTTTTTTCATGTGAGGATGCCCTGGGGGGTTAGACAATACAGGAGAGAACACATGAGATCCAGGTCCATCCAAGGTACAACCTCGGTAGCAGCTCAAGAGATAGGCACATGTGGTAAAGCCAATGGCCACTGATGTCAGCACATGCGTGAGCTCACGTGTCTCTGCCTACATCTAGGACGGAGGTGGACTCTAAGCACCTTGTCTTCTGCATCTCCTCAGCATCTTCTGCTGAGTGTTGGGGTGGAAGTCAATGACCAGAGATGTTGAAATACTTAACTGGAATTTAATGAAGCCAGCAGCTTCTTAAAATTAGGTCTGAGCTGTCATGTGAGCATACAGAGCCCTATTTCAATGGCTCATACACCTCTTAAGTCCAGCAGGATGTAAAGGAGACAAAGAAAAGTGGAGTTAGAGATGGGATCAAGCTTCTGTCAGCATCACAAGTCGATGCCAGGAACTCCATCTTTCTGGATAACATGGTTGTATTTGCTGGATGGCTTTTTATAGATGCCTTCATCACCTTTAATCATTAAAAATATATATACATATATATATAAAACAAAAAGGAAGGCAAAGTATTCACACATGTATCTAGAGAGGCTCCTGTGCTCCATTTTGACAATTGCTACTGATCTGAACTGTCAGCTCACGTATCTGGGAGTGCCTGTGTTTTTTCACAGGAGATGCTTCAATCAAGGTTTTGCATATGCTGAAGTGTCTCTGTTTCCTAGAACAGAAGGATTAGTTTCTTGGTCATCCGATTAGATGGTTGTGGTTGTTATGGGGATGATGGAGGTAAGTGATTTATGACAATATAAGGAAGGATCCAAGCAGTTTATTCCATTTAGATGTGTATGATGTGTGCATTCAAGACATGCTTCACAAAAAGCAAGGGTGGACTACCACCAGCCACGATACCAATGGAGATCCTCAGCCATTCTTAGTGCAAGGACCTGAGAAAATACAACATCCTTCTGCCCTTCTTACCAAGGGCAAGAGAGTCACAGAGTCTGGGGTTTGTTTTCAGGAGCAAACAAAGAACAGAAAAAAAGTGTTTCAACTCAGGCAAGAACTCTTCCGGAATTCACAGTTAATTCAGGGTGGAAGGGGTGAGTCTATTTAAAAATTCTTCCTCTGCTCCTTCTCCCATACCATTTTCATCAGTTCTGAAGTGAAATAATAGCACTGCAAACCCAAAAGCCAAAAGCTATGTTTTAATGGAGTTAAAAATAAAACATTTTGAAGCGATTGATGTCTTCCTTGCATTGTTTTTGTCTATAAGGCTTCAGTGGTGGCTTGCATTCAGAACGAGTGGTTTTTTGGGTCTACCCAAGAGGGCATTTCCTAGTAAATCTACTACTATCTGGAAGGGAAAAAAAAAAACCCTGCCCGAGTCTCATTCTCATTGTTTTTTATTTGCTTTTATGAGTACAGTTAAGAGCTGGAGGACAACAGTCACTGCATTGACTCTGCTTGAGTTGAGAGAGAGAAACCGAGGTGAGAATTTTATATAACTTGCCCGTGGTCATACAGCAGATACACTGCCAGATGATGGCTGGGCAAGGTATATTTAGAAATGAGTTAAATAGAGCGTTCAGCCACCCGGGATGGGAGCAGCATCTCCAAGTGCTGCTTGAAATCTCACAGTGGCCACTGTCCCCCACGATTCTGTGCATGGAGATGAGTGGCACATGGATGAAGATATACTCAGGATGTCCTTGCTCTTTGTTCGCTCTCCAGATGTCTTCCAGGTGACTCATCTGACATGATGCTCAGATGGAGCAACACACAGCAGCCTGAACCTCCTCCAGTTTTGGCACTGAGGAACTTTCTTTTCAGAATAAGGCGTCCTGTAGGACATGTTTTCAAGCCATGGGAGTTGAAAAAGAGATTCAACATAGAAGAAAGATAAACTGCTATATCTCTAGAGATGTGTTATCTTCACTTGGCCCATGTCTAATGAAGTGGTCTGTATTCCAGTGCAACCCTGCAGCCAGCAATTTTAAATATCAGCTTTATTCCTTGGAAATAAGGAGTCAAGAAGATGATGGTGGGGAGTGGGGATGGTGGGAAAAATCCTGATGTCAGGGATGATCCAAAGCTGCTAAAATATTCCCCTTTCTTTCTCTCCTGATCTCTGTTCAAGAATTCTTGATTGGAGTGAGATGTTCTGCAAACTACAGCTTGTGTGTCATTCTCCTGGGCCTTTTTTTACCTGCTTGTTTGCTCTTTTTTAGCATACAATTTGAAGGTTTCTGGATGAGACTGTCTTTTATTGATCAGGCTTCTCTCAGCTCCTTTCCTTCAGCCCTTCATTAAAGCTGGGATCACACTTTCTGAAGGTGTCCCTCAAGGCTTCTTGCTCATAGAAACCATATGATTATGGCTGAGGCTGTTGGACTTGAGACCACACTTGATATTTCCCTTTTTGTTTAGCCCGCAGATGCTCTGTTTACCATAGATTTTCTTTTCACACTTGTTTTCCTTTGGCCTTCACAGTGGGAAGGAAAAAGAAGACTCTTGAATTTTCTTTGTTGGTTTCATTGATTAGCGTATTCTGTGTTTCATTTCACTTCTTTAGAAACAAATTTATGTGAGATGGGATCTTCTGGGTTTTTCCTTTAAAGTGGAAAAGGTCATGTTAATTAACCATCCTCATTATGACAAGCAGTGCTAAGGACCGCATGAAGAATTTGTTCTGTTCCTGCCTGTGTGTGGGAGTTTGTATGATAAGGAGACTCCAACAATACAATCATTGTAATGTCTTCAGAATGTTTGTAAACCGAATAACGTGTCACTCTCTTCCTTTTTTCTCCTTTAAATTAAATTAACCCAAGTTTGAAAGAGGAAGGTGGAAATTAACTCTCTAAATACCAGACTCCAACAGGAGACATTCAGGTAAAAGCCCATTGAAGTTTTTTCTGCCCTCTAGAAGAAGTTACCTAAAACAAATATTAATCAGATGGAAAAAAAACAGACCTTCCTTTCTGGTTTTAAAGCCTTTTTGTTCTGCTCTTTTGGGGAAGGTGTCTCATTTGAAAAAACACCTGCACTCATTTAGAAAGGGATGAATCGGGACAATAAATACTACCCCCTTGCCATTCATTGGACTGGTAACACTCGAGTTTTATTTTATTTTTTTCTCCTTCCAACTGTAATAAAATAGAGCAAAAGAGGGCTATTTTAGATCAATAATCTTTTTTTTACCCTTTTCCCTTGATATTCCAGGTCAGCTGGCAAATGGAGAATTATTCTTCACACAGTTCTAAAAAGCTCCCGTTATCACCCATCTGAGACAGTCACTTGCCCCAGATAAGGGAGCCACTGTCTGAGCCAATGGGTAATAAAGTGAATTGCATTTGGAACAAGCAGCCGACAGGTTTGCCCTTGACAGTACCTTCTTCCTCACTGCATCCCAGTCCCGCGTTTGGACGCTTCGGCACAGGGATGAGCAGCCCTCTGTCCCTCCCGATTCCCTTTATTCACCTTTTTTTTTTTTTTCTTCCCCCACTCGCTTTCAGCCCGAGCCTTTCATGCCGTACTGCTCCGTGTCAGAAATTCATTAACTAACTTTGCATTTTGATGGTAGACGTGGAAATGCCATCTGCTACCCAACGGCTGTGCTTTCTCATCTGCCCAGATCCTGACGAACCCCGCCAATGTCACTGAGATTGGTTAAGCCTCTACTCGCTTTCCTGTTATTAGCAAATTAAGATACACTTCCCGCTGTTGATTTCCTCATCTAAACACTGTGCTGGGAACAGAAATAACCCTATTACTGGGCCAGGATATAATTTAGCCATAACACTAATCTTTGCTGGTCTGAGATGGGGTGTTATTCTGCATCTGTTGTTATTCTCCATAGCCCTTATTCCTAAAGCTGGGGAAATACGTTTCTTATCAAACAGCTTCATTTAAGTCTAATTAGATAGAGGCCCACAGGTGACTCAGTCTAATATCCTCCCCTCTGTCGGCGCTACCTTAACTACCCCAGGACGTGTGCTTGAGGAAGCCTTAGTGCAGGAAAAAAGCTCAGCTCCAGCAGAGAAAAACTCAGTTTATTCGTGCATCCTTCTGCGCTAAGCAGTGATTTCCATGCTGATGGGGAGCATTGGATACCATGAGGAATAGCACTGGAGTCATGATGGGCTTCCTGTTGAGCAAGATGCGGCTCAGGGTAATGGCATCAGCATCTGCCTCCTTGTAAAGATCCAAGATCCTGAGCAGTGACAAGACTGGGGGGAAAAGTGAGAAATTCAGAGCAGGATTTTGAATGGATTTGGGAGGGATTTGAAGGGCTCTTGGTGCTTTCTCAAGGTGCAAGAAGTTAGGTGTGTGTGAGGGGAGGATTTTCCAAAAGAGTTGGATTTGTTGTGTCATGTTTCAGGGTCAGCCGGTGACTGGAAGCTCTCCTTCCAGAGGTAAGTTTGTGTTTGTCCTCCCAGGAGAGATCAGCCCTTGGCCACTGCAGCTTATGGATGTATACTTTTTGGATGCCTTAAGGATGGCATTCATGTAGGCAGCAGAAGGGTAATGTGACTTTTAGATTGGGAAAGTAAATCCCCCAGTATGGTACTGCTCCTCTTTGGCACCAGAAATAACGTAAATGAGTACATCAGGTTTAGGCAACCTGTTCTTGTACATCTAATGTTAGCAGAGATGCTGGTGGGAGGAAGGACTTGATGAAATCAGACAGTAACTACCCACTCCAGTCTCCCTTTCCCACTTTTCATGAGCTGGATCATCTTTACCTGCTCGATCCCTGTCCATCCCTCCAGAGCTCTCCTGAACTGCAGTCAGGTCGCACAGGGTTTGGAAAGATAAGAGGGGCTCATGATAACCTCATCTACACACTTTTCCTCCCTAAAACAGACTGAATAATGACTTCATGTGAGTGCAGCATGATTAAGGGAAGCAAAGCTCACAGGTGTCATCTGGGAATGTCACCCACATTGGTGGCATCAGATGAAGAAGAGGGTTCCTCTCCCTCTAATCCCATCTGAAATAACCAGGAATTCAATCGTCTGTCTCCTTGGAGGGTCTGCTTTCATTTCAAGGAGCCTCACGTGTCCCTGAGCAGATCCCAGTGCATCACAGGGACCAGAGGGATGCAGTGCTCAGGCCCCATCAATGTGCAGTTCTTTGCAGCATCGTCCTGTCAATATAATCAGAGAAGGCAGAGAAAAGAAGGATTTGTTACGAGAAATGAACAAGAACGAGAGTCAGGTTCCTCAAAAACATGCGACTCCAGTTTTCAATCCCTTTTCACAAAACCAAGACTCATAGATTCAGCACAAACACCTTCACAGCTTTCATTTGAGTATCTCATTTTCTTGTATTGACCCAGAGGGGTTTGGGGAACCTGGTGAAATCAGTGCTTTTCTCTGAATTGCTTCAGCCTCAAAGAAGCAGCAATTTCCAGCATTTCCCAACACATGTAGGAAACCTGAATATTGCTGCTGGAAGGTCTGGAGGTTCTTGGATCCGTTTGGATTGTTTAGCAGAATGTAAAAAGGCTGCCCTGAGTGCAGGCAAAGGAACCAGACACAGATCACAGAGGCCACCCTAGGCAGAGGCAGGATTGCTCCTTGCAGATGGAGCTAAGGTCAAAGAAACTTTTACCCCCTCCAGAAATCAAATAGCAAAAACTAAGAGTAAAATGAAAGGCAGGAGGAAAAATCCTGACTGTTCTTGCTGAGCTGTGGTGTGTGTTATGAGTGACATAACTCAGCACAGAGCCATTTTGGTGGGTGTAAAGGCCATTTTGGTGGGTGCAAGAGTGCCAGTGCACATCAGTCAGAACTCAGTTTTCTCTGCCTCCAATGGCTTCCAGTCTACACGATTATTTTCTTCCTTTTTTTTAGCCCAGGCAACACTCACAAAACCTCCCTGGGGGCTTCAACGGAGCTCTGAATTTGTCGGACACTCACAGCTATTCTCAGTGCTGGAGGCAGCTGCTTCACCGCTCTGGAACCCTGCAGCAGCGAGGCAAGAGTTCAGCTGCAAAGCACCCGAGGCAGGGAGCCAAGGACTTCCATCCAAATTCACCCATACCCCCTGGCACCCATCTGCCCGGCGATGGGGCAAGCACGGCCGCAGGAGCCGAATCACTGCTGATTCCCTGCCAAGGCTCCCGTGGGATGCGCGGGGTTGATTGCTCACGGGGGCTTCGAATCCCTGTGAGATGCCTCTCAAGGCTCTTTTAAATCCCAAATGTTCCTTCAACCTTGTCCTTCCAAGCAGGCTCCTCCGCCAGCAGAAAAGCCATCTCCCATCAACGCTCTCTCCTGCCTCCTTCGCCGCTCCTGGCTACTGATCCAGGTCTCCTCCGGCGATAATTCTCCGAGGTCACCGGATCAAACGAAGCAATTTAGAATAAATTGTGGTCGCTTCAGACTTTTACATTAAACTCTGAACTTTGGGAGCCTCGGCGCGCTGAGACTGTTGGCGATGCTCACCCCGGGGGATTCGTATTTATTTATATCCCACGCGCTCCTCACTGAGCAACCTGCAGAGGCTACCGAGATCAACAGGAAGGAGGGGACAGCGGGGGAAGCGAGGAATATGTCTTTGGCCTTTCTTTCCTCTTTTAAAACCTAAAGGCAGCTCTAAGTTTAATGGCCTCTTCTCGCGCAAGAGGCCAGGAGAAGGCCAGTGCACGGTCAAAATTCAGCAAAACGGCCTTTAACGGGGATTTCTGCTTCTCAGGGTCAGTCTCTGCAACGCTTTTCTGGAGTTTGTTCACTATGGTGATAGCAGGAGGCCAGGTCCCTGCGCAGTGCTGCTGCTGCTGAGCATCCCTTTGCTGTCCTCAAGGTGTAGAGAAGGTGGGAAGGACCTCCAGGGACCTCCAAAAGCAGGAGGTAGGGGGGGAAGATATGAGCTCAGATAAATCTCTAAATAGCATCTGCATTCAGGTGCTTTTGCTATTAAGGGGCAGAGATGAGGAAGCTAAAAGTCATTATTTAGAGATACTTAATTTTGGCACCTTCTGAAAACATTTTAACTTCTATAACAAGGCTGAAAAATCACAGTTTAGTCACCTTTTTTCTTTTTGCCCCAATTTGCTGAAATGCCTTGAATCAGCCCTGAGTGAACCTCACTCGAAGCTCTGGAAAACTTTAAATATTAATAAAAGAAGGAGTTTATTTAGCACTTCTTTTGCCTAACTCACTGCTAGAGCCACAGCATCCCCTCAACACATAGTCCGAGTGTGTCTGGATTTAAGCGATGATGGAATTAGAGTCCATCTCCACGACATGCCCATCTGCTGCTGGTTCGGTGACCTACATGAGGTGAAATGAGATGTGCTGGTCTCCATCCAACTCCTGGAGTGGGCACATTGCCCCATCGTAAGCCTAAAGCAGCGTCGCCCAGCCTGAGTGTTGTAAAATCCCATCATGACAGGCATGAGAGGCACTTTTTTTGGTCCCCGTGTTGCAATCTGATCGCATTTCAGGCTGGGTTTTGCATATGCAGGTTAGAAAACTTACAGAAAACAGAGATAAAAATTCATAAAGGAGATTTATTGCCATTCACCTGAATCCAGATGATGTTTTATTTTAGGAAAACGCCAAATATTGTGAATTTGGTGATATTTGTGCATCCACGGCTTACATCCCAACTAGAAGCTGCAGACCTACAGATGTGCTTTTCATTCCTCGTATTCCCAACCCATGCCTCTTAGACCAGATGGAAAGTTTACCCTTCCCAATCTAGTGCTATCTCTGCATATAAATGAAGAAATTTGAGCTTAAAACCTGTCAAGCCAACACCTTCCCCCAGGATTAAATTGACTTTGAAAGTGTATGCTTCAAAAAATACCCAAACAAACAGGAAAAAATCCCAAAAGGAAAAGAATTAATAACCGCAGTGTTTTCTAATATGCACGCTAAACAACTCCTTAAATCTAAATGAAATCTATATTGCAGTCATTTTCTATTTTTGAGCTGAGGCTGGGCTAGTTTGGCTCCACATTCATCCAAATTTCATGCTTCTCCTTTGAAAGCAGCTTATCGGAACTGTTCGCTTTCTTTTTTCCCTCCCAGTTGCCTTACGGTGGGTTTTCGGAACTCAAATCAAAGCAACAGCCTACATGGCAGGAAAGAAAATTACTGTCCTGTGTCCTTGTCCCGCTACACGTGTTCTTGGGCACGATGTGAAGGCTGGGATTTGGGTATCACCCTCTGTGGGGACACAACTTGCTGAAATCTCGCTCTGTTCCATGGACCAGGGGAAGAATTCTTAATTCTGGGTGTTTTGAAGGATGCTGTTGGACAATCACAATCTGCCAGCCACATTGCTGCTGGGGATTCATACCTGTGCCCAGTCTCAGTGGAACTGGTGTATTTAATCTACCTTCCACACTGGGCTTGATCACACTAGTGATAAGGCATCCATACCCCTCATTTTCTAATGGATGTGCATTTTTGCCTCTTTTGGTGTGAAAAAGGAACTATTGGTTCCTATTCAAAAGTCTGAAGAAGAAGAACCAATTTGGTTCTTGCGGGGACATCTCTGCCAACAGCTACCACTTTGCAGCATTGAGAAAACCAGGCCTGGGTTGTTTCCCCAGTGTACTTTGTCCCCTTCGATTTGCTGATATGAAACACAGCCGATCAGAGATTTGGAGATGTGTCTCCAAAGGATACCAAAATATTTTTGTACTCAGCACTAGTGAGGCCGCCCCTGGAACCCTGGGGTCAGTGTTGGGCCCCTCACTCCCAGCAGGACATTGAGGGGCTGGAGCGTGGCCAGAGAAGGGCAACGGAGCTGGGGAAGGGGCTGGAGCAGGAGGCTGCTGAGGAGCGGCTGAGGGCCCTGGGCTTGTTGAGCCTGGAGCAAAGGAGGCTGAGGGGAGACCTTCTGGCTCTGACAGCTCCTGACAGGAGGCTGGAGCCAGGGGGGTCGGGCTCTGCTCCCAAGGGACAAGGGACAGGACAAGAGGAACTGGCCTCAAGTTGCTCCACTGGAGGTTTAGGTTGGAGCTGAGGAACAGTTTCTTCCACCCCCTTGAGGGTTCCCCAGGGCTGTGCCAGGCTGCCCAGGTCAGTGGTGGAGTCCCCATGATCCCTGGAGGGGTTTCCAAGCCCCCTGTGGAGCTGTGGTGCTGAGGGACATGGGTTAGTGCTGCCCTGGAAGTGCTGGGTTAATGGTTGGACTTGTTGATCTTAATGATCTCTTCCAACCAAAATTATTCTAGGATTCCATAAAAACTCCCTCATTTTCTGATCCATGGTGGTGTTTATGCGAGTGCTTCTGAGGTGTTGGTAGGACCCTGATAGCAGCATCACAGGCAGGGGATCTGCCACAATATGTAAAGGACCTTCAATATCCTCACCACATTTTGTCTGAAACTGCCCAGGCTGATTCCCAAGTCAGGTGGGAAGCCAGCAGATGGACGGTCATCTTGCACATCACCACGAGCAGGACTGAGGGGCAAAACCCCGCAAGATCCCTGATGGACCAGAGAAGAAAACCACAGAGGCGACAACTTTTACTTAAATTATCCGTGGCCAGCGGGGCTCCGCGTGCCGCCTGCGTCCTGAAGCCACAATTAGAAATACGAGCCCGAGCAAAGGAGCAGATGGACAGCAGTTGTTTTGCTGGCTGCCTGCACCTGCCAAATGAGCTTCCTTCGCTGAGCCGCAGCAGTTTCCAAGTGCTCTTGAAAGCAGAAGGAGCCGGCAAGCTGGCTGCTGCGTCCCTGCGCTGACGATGCGATGGAGCTGGATTTTGGAGAAGATCGCTGGGGCTCTATCCATTTGTTGGAGGAGATTGATGCTGGGGGGTGGGAAAGGGTTGGAGACATGGAAGAAGAGGTGCCTTGAAGATCTGAACCTAAAACCCCTCTCATGTAGCAAGATCAAGGCACGGAGGGCAATTCCCACCTTTAAGCCTCCTTTCGTGTGCACCAGGGAGAGTTTGGCAGGTCTGGGATTATTTACTCTCCCACAAGCTGAGTTTTCTCATCACTTGAGGTCCTGACTTCCCTGCTCTGTAAAAAACCAGGATCCCAAATCATCATGGGCTGGTTCTGCAAACGTTTCCATGCAAACCCTGGCCCTGCTGAAGCCAGTTTTGTTATCAGCTTAGTAGGGCCAAGACTTCAATTCATCCTTGCAATAAACTAGAGAAATGTTGTTGGTCTTGCATTTTCTAATCAAATAAGATATTTTTTTTTCTCCTAGAGGAGGCCGTTTGCTTGCCCTGAGATAGCCAACCGGCCTTGGTGTGTGGAATTATAGATACTGCCAGTGCCTATTAACTGTACACATCTTTGCATTGATAACTAAGGGAGAGATTTATGTCTTAAAATGAGAAATACTATCCCCAACAACAAAATTGAGCCCATGGATCAATCCAAACCAGAGACTGCCGAGGAAGTAAATGAAGCAATTGGCATTAATTGACATCCCTGGCATTTTAGCAGCCTGCCAGGAACGCTGGGCCAGAGGGACAGAGCTTCTCTCTGGCCCTCAGGAGCTCCTGGCCAAGGTTGAGCCATTTTGGCAGGTGACTGGGGAGTATTTGCAGAGTTTCCTCGGTGGCATATTCTGGCACCTTCAAGGAAATAAATCAAAAATCTACTTGCAGAGCTTAAATGTGCTTTAAAAAACAGCCTCTTGCTTTTGCATATCAATTGGCTAATAAGCCACAAACTGGATTTTCTCAGATTAATTCCCATACACTTCATTTACTTGCTGCTATTTATCTGGCAGCCTTCCATCCCCAGGCAGGTACCGGCAGGATTTCTCTAAATGCGACCACTCCTCGGGGCATCATCATGCCATGACCTTCCTAACACCCCAACAAGTCAAGACCATAAAGTCTTCTGGAGTTGTACCCAGAGAAACCTGGATGTCCACCATGTGTGGAGCAGCTGCTTTGCTGCTTTTATTTACATAGATGTACCCCAGATTCCACTTTTGGGGTGCCCATGGGTAAGCTGTACAAGCTGGCAGGGAGATAGGGATGTCTTGTAGTCTGAGCTCTTGTCCTTGGACCATCAAATCCACCTAAACTATTCCTGACAGCTGCTTGTCTGGACTGTTCTTAGATGGAGAGTTGACGGCCTCCCCAGGTAACCATTTCCTCATCAAAGCCGAGCTGTGCTGGTGCTCTCTTCCTAATGTGCCTGGAGGAAGTTATAAAACACCACTAAAACTTTGTAGGTGTTTCTTCTTCATTATGAAGGAGTCTCGAACTGATGGGTCTCAAGATGCATCTCTGCCAGTCCTAGGAGATTTGGCCTGTTCTGCAAAGCCCAGTCTCCCACAGGCACGTGGTTAGGGCATAATCTCATCCTCTCAGCATTTGTTGAGATGGGAATCCATTTTCAGGTCTAATAGTTGCAGAAAAGATCTACTTTGCTCCTAAAACCTTAGAAAGCAAATTAACCCAATCTCATAATCCTCTGCTCAATCTCGGTGTCACCCAGCACTGGGCTCTTCCCAGAAATAAATAAGGACTCTGACAAAGCATCCCTTTTCTATTCAGAAAGGAAATCCAATTAAATTAGAAAATCCTTGAATTTCTCTCAGCATTTCCAAGTGAGAAATCTCTGGAGTAAACGAGAAAGATTCACCCACTTGTTCAAGTCTAGCTGGCCGGGTTCGTTCAGTTTTGCAAAACCAAAGATAATTTGCCACGAAATGAAAATAAATTGTCTCTTGGGAGACTGGAAGGGCTCCAGAGAAGAGCTGCTGCCATGAGAAAAGCTTTGCAAGCTGACCCATGTGGGATGAGGTTAAGGGAATCGAGCAGGGACAGCCCCGAGAAGGAGATTGCTCATTCCTGCTCGGGGCTGTGGCTATAAATAAAGACCAGGATCTAAGGAAAAAAAAAGGACGAATGACTTCGTTTATTCTCCTTCGTCAATGAAAGAGGACAGCTTTAGAGAGACACAAGGACAATATAGAAAATAACAAGCCTGGTTTCCTAGAAATTAAGGCTGAGCTAAAAGCAGACATGCCAGCTCAGCCAGTCCAGCTGATGTGGGGTGCCACAGTCTGCCAGAACTTTTTACACCTAAGCCCTTTGTGTTATTTGGACCT
Source organism: Todiramphus chloris collaris (assembly GCA_025345505.1). Taxonomy (NCBI): domain Eukaryota; kingdom Metazoa; phylum Chordata; class Aves; order Coraciiformes; family Alcedinidae; genus Todiramphus; species Todiramphus chloris. The sequence continues at coordinate 736,718 of JANVCC010000064.1, forward strand.
GTGCAAAATGGAGCTAAAAAAATGCTTTTTGCCCAAATCCCCCCTCTTCTGCTCATTTCCATGGTGAGCTGCTGGGCTTGAGTGCAAAATGCAGAGAAAAACAAAGCTGTAGAGAAAGAATGAGGTAGATCAGAAATGTTACGGGCTCTCTGGGTCCTTGCCAGGTTCAACCCCCTGCCCCTGGCAGTATATTCCCGGTGTGAGCTTTGCTGGAGGGCAGAAGGGGTCAGATACGGCCCCGGCCACCTCGGGCTGCAGCATCTCTAATGAGGCATTGCTGAAGCTGGAGGCAGAGCAGCCTCCTGCCATCGGGGCATTAATGAGGTGAGATGGGAAGATACTCAGGCAGGTGATTTTAATGCCATGTTTTGTTCGATTCTGGGAGCTGACTGTTGCCATGTGCTGTCTCCCTCCCAAACAGCATGACCATACTTTCCTCCTTCCACAAACCCACGATGCAGCTGCCAAAGATCTTGTCCCTCTACTGCTTAAGCCATTACAGATCTTACCAAAGCCTGGCATGGATTGCTAATGTCCTTCAGCAACCTTGAAAACTCTTTGGTGGCCACAGCATCTGTCACCACAGATGTCGGGAAGGATGTTCCTGGCAGGGCACTGGGGATCTGTAAAGGTGGGATGAGCCTCAAAGGATGCAGGAGTCCCCATCTGCCCCGAGGTCCATCCTTGAAAGTCAGAGAGAAGCTCACGTGGAGAGGACCTGAGGGTGTCACAAAAGCTCTGGTCACCGAGGAGGGGACAGCAAGCAGACAGCAATGAATGTCGTCTCCCATCTTCATTCCTACTTTATGAATGAGGAAAGCAAAAGTAGAAGCCAAAATTACTCTTTTCTTTCTCCAAAGTGGCTGACATTTGAGCGTTTTGCTCCAAAAAAAAATCCCAGCAACAGCCTGCAAACCCTGCTCTCCTCATTCAGGGAGCTGCTGCTACGCTTTGTGGGATCTTTGAATGTGTTGCTTGTAAATCCTTGTACCGTTCCAGGAAAAGGTGCATTTTCTTTTCTTATCGCAAGCTGAAGGGTTTTTTTTCTCCTCTAATAGAAGCCGAAGGTTTCTCGTGTTTTGTTGCAATAACTAGACTACAGGGAGAGGAGAAGGGCTGTTTAATGTTCCAGGTAGCTGTCCAAGAAAAATCAAAAGAATCCAATAAATGGAAACTCAAACAGCTCAGCTTGCTTCTTCCCACTGTAAAGCAATTGGGTCCAGCAGAGGTGAAGTGACTTATTTTGTTCTGCTTTTTAAAAACAACTGTCTCGATCCCGCACCGCGGCCGCAAGAATCCTTAATTGTCATGTGCTGTCAGTAATGAGCTCAGCCCGATAGCAGGGGGCATTGCCTGTGGGGAGAAAACAAATACAGGGGGGGAGATTGCACCCTGTCCCCCTTTTGTGGTATAGTTCTGCCTGGTTTGGTTCATTTTTAAGGGTGATGTGTTCATTTATTGCCAGCGCTGGCTTCGCAATGCTTGTCGGTGAGCACAACCTGCTTGCTAAGAGCCTGGGCATTGTCTCACCAGACAAAAATAAGGATGCAAATTGAGAATTAAAGAGCTGGAGCTTCAGTAATCGGGCCTTAGGCAGGAGGTGGGATGTGGAAGAAAGGTGTCAGGCCAGCCTGTGTAGAAATCATCCCTCTGCAGACATCCAGTGTGAAACATATGGGTTACGTGCAACGCCCCGGGCCCCGGCTGGCACCTACTTGCCGCACCATCTTCTCCTTAAAGAGGAGGCTGTCACACCTGCCTGCTGCCTTGACATGACATTGCTTGGGTTTTGGTTTGTTTTTTTTTTTTTTTTCCAGCAGGGATTCCTCTCCCAGCTTCTTTCTCACCTCTCCATGTGTTATTTATTTATATTTTTTTTCGCCCATTCTCCCCGAGGTTTGTAAGAGATGCGAGAAGGGAAGCGGTACGTTGCTGCCTTGATGCATTTCCAAGCGTGGTGTTTCAAGGCTCAGGCACTCAGGGATCTGTCAGAGGTACCTTCACCCTCCTCATTAAACAGTCACTTTGCCTATAGCTCTCTCGAAGTCAAGCATCCATACCCTTTGAGGCCAAGCAATGCACAGTGGTTTGCATATATGTCAAGTTTAAGGCTTCACGCTAGGGGAGGACTATGGGGCCAGAAGATTTCCATCTTGCTGAATTTCTTGGCAATAAAACAGCCCGGACCTGATAAATGCCACAGCCTCTCCATCACAGAGACTGTATTGCTGGCACACAGGCTGCCCGTTGGGTTAGGGTTGCCTCCATGAACATCGTTTCACTGCTTCCAACATCCCCTCTCTTCCCATATACATTGATAAAGAGAGCTGACAATAGTTTTGTGATGTATTAGACCCCATGAATAATGCACTCGCAAAATGCCTCCGTGCAACCAAGCGTGTTTCATCCCATCAATATGATAAATGCAGGTACAGTTGTTTTAATTGTCGAGATCATGTTATAGTGAAAATGCATCTGTGCTTAGCCTGGAGGAACATTAATGTAGCCCTGAACTTGATGAACCAGTTCACTCACACACTCTGGGCTGCATTGAGCTGAAATGCTGGGAGCAGCGAGCATGGGTTGGGTCCAGCAAAGGGTGAAGGCACCTGCAGCTTTGGTTTTAGACAAAAGTCTACAAAGTAGAAACTAAAATCAAGAGCTGGGCACCACTGCATGCCCTGGTCCATCCATAAACTTATTGGTGACCCTCATACTTCAGGAAGATGCTCAGAGCTGATGTAATATGTGACACTGGGTGTAGGGTTTGTCCAGAAATAGGGTTTAAAGGATGCCTATCATGTTCTTCATGCCACCTCAAAGATCACAGGCACAGGCTGTCTCTCCCCGTTCATTCTGGAGCAACACAGATGGGCTTACCTCCATCTCTGCCCCCATCCTGGCCCATAAGGTGGGGATCAGACCTTCACTTTGGACCCACAAAATCCCTGCCTGGCAAAAGGCCACGCCAGGTGCATGGCAGGAGCTTCCCACACCGCTTTATTTTGGCATTTCGGCAGCCGAAACAGGGCGCAGGCCAGAGGCAGGAGTAAAATATCTCTCTAATAAACTGAAACATTTGGCTCCTTGAGCTGATGCCAGCTTTTATAACAATTTCCATCTTAAGCCGGCTCAATACATATTTAATGAAATCTTCTATAAAACCTTTAACAGCCCTCAATTCATTTCAAGTGGTAAATGAGTCAGCAGTTTGAAATGATGAGCAGGATTCAGACTCCGCTGTCGTTACTTAAGGAGAAGAAGTGATTCTTTTTTAATGCTTTTTCCTCTAAATAACATTTCTTTTTCTTTTTCTTTCTCTTTTTCTTTTCTTTTTTTTTAATTTTTCTTTTCTTTTTTTTTTTTTTTTTCTTCCCTTTTTTCTTGTTGCTGGTGAGATGCTGCTTGATAGAGGCAAGGGCAGGCACAGAGGCACGAATCTCCCAACACTGGTACCATCTCTCAAGCCCTTGCAGCCAGACCTTGACAGCCCAGACTGATGTAACTGATGGTCCTTTATCCAACTTCTTGGTATGGTCAGCTCCAAATATGATTCAGCTATCCCTGCTCCAAATATGATTCATCACTCCCTGCCTCAGTTTCCCCATTTGCTTAGTGCTACCATCCTCCTGCAAGGCATTTTTGAGAGCTCTAGAGGGAGATCCCAGCTCTTAGTGCGGTCTGAATACCGATAGCAAGCGATGTGAAAGCATTCAGGAGGGGGACAGCACATCCACCAAGCAAAAGCCCACCTGAGGAGCAATCACCTGCCCTACTATTCCCACATTCCCTCAGTCTCAGACAGCAAAATCCCCTAAAGAGACAAAGTCGCAGAGAAAGGCAGATACCAGCTGTGTAATCACCGCTATATGGTACCTGCTCATTTGAATAATGAAATGGCATCTTTGTTAAAGGCAAGGAGACTTCCAAGTTGTCTTGTTCTGCAGCTCACCTATAAAAGCCAAGTGAGCTTTGCAAAACATTTCAATTCTCTTGATCACTGTAATTACTGGACGAGATCCAGCGCTGCTCTCTGGCTCGTGTGTGCCAGCAGGTTAGACAGAAGGGGTGTGGGCAAAGGCTTTCAAATAAAGTGAAATGTGGCTCATTTTTCCCTTTTCAAGACCTTCACTTTACATTATCTTGGTTTCTCTTGCAATGCAAAGCAAGCACCTGCCAGCGTGAGGATGTGTCAGGTCGGTTTTGCTTGGGGTGAGCTGAAGGTGTAGGTATACATAGTGTGCTACATGGGGCCAGGAAGGGAAAAAGTGCCCTTAAATATTGCTTTTAAGTTTCACTGAGTGAGTGATGGTGGCACACAGCCTAATGTGGTCCTCTGGACCGCAGTCATCTGCTGGCTGTGCCATAGGGCTGCGTGGCCGGGGTCGACTCACCTAAAGCAATTTGATGGCAGGTTTTCTAGCACCCCCATGGCTACAGTCGTTCAGCATTTCCAATTAACTTTTGCATGTAAATGGCCTGTATTCTGCTGAATTTGTATCAGATGCACGGCAGGGTGGCCGTCCTTTCTAGCTCCATTCTGGTGCTGCAGGGAACCGACAGCCCCAGTAGCAGCTTTCTGGGCAGTTTTGTGCAAGGTCTATAGTTGGGGGTGGTTTTTATAGGGAGGTGAAGTGGGCAAATTAAACATGGCTTGGGGAAGCTGAACTGAGGAGACAGCTTGGGTCCTGGAATCTGCTCAGCCTGGTGGGCAAGCACCCCTTGGTTTTTGAAGGGCTCAAGTTTTGAGGGGCCATGGGGCCAGGAAATAAAAAATAAAGAGGATAACGCATTTGCTGTCCTCAAGTGCTTGAAGTATTTTCTTCCAGGTATACCCTGACAGCAACACTTCTGGTTGAGCTGAGGAGGTATTCCTGTTGACTTGGTAGACCCAGGTGAGATTGTCTCTGAAATCCACTGTACAATTTTAATAACTGCTCTTGAAAAAGGCTGAACTGGCCCTGGAACAGCTGCTAAAAAGAGCAACTTCATTGTCCTTGAAAAGGGAGAGAATTCTCAGGAGAGGGAAGGAGCAGAGCAGGGCTCCTCCAGCCTACCTAAGCAAAGACTGAGAGGGGACCTGACTGCTCTCTATAAATATGTCAGAGAAGAAAACACAAGGGGAGGAAATAATGGCTGGAGTTAAAGGCCATCATTGAACAACAGCTAAATTTAGACTGGTAGGATAGATACTAAACGGCAAAGCAACTTGGTTCAGAACAAGCCTAATGCCTTCAGAGATTAAACTTGATTAGCTGGGAAATGGGATGATGTGAGGCCAGACCTAATCCAGAAGCTAGGATGGTGGGGCCTCCAAATGCCCCTTGATCAAGGGCAAGCACTGGGAGCTGACCAGGAGTCATCATGTAGAGCCCACCACATGGGTGGCAAAGCACCAGGAGGAGCAAAACAGGGGGACAACCCAAAATATGAGGGGCAATCTTTCGATCCAGCTCGCTGTGTTTTTACAAACCAAACTTTTTAGCAGATGTTTCCTGAGTGCACGCTGCTAATGAGAGCCAAGGATGCTAAATGCAGGGGCTGTGCTTTAAATTGTTAATCCACACTCCAAATCCATCAGCGAGGAGTGCATCTGCCAAAACCAGTTGACTCCCAGCTGATCCCATCTATCTTTCATGTGACTTCAGTTGAAGGCAGCCTCAGTGGCCACCGTGCCAGGATGGGACCCGTCACTTCTTCTCGGCGCACAGGAGAGCGGGTGAAGAGTTTGTTAAACAAAACCCATCGCAAGCTGTTATCTTCTACACGCATCACCCAGATTAAATGGCACTTAATGGAATAATGAACCACGGGGAGAAACATACAAGGAAATGTCATTAAATCTTGTTAAAAATGAATAAAATTCGGAATCAATTCCCATTAGTGAACGCACTGATATTTCACGTATCTTTAGGAGGTTTATTATGCATTCATGCATAATCTGATATAATGATGGCTATTTTCCCCAAAACTCCTTTCTTCCTAATAAAAATGAGCAGGATGAAGGTTCCAGTACTTTACTCTCTCGTGCAGATTTTTTTTTTTTTTTAGGCATTATATGAAATATTTAAGCAATGTCTTTTGCTTCTCATGGTCATGCCCTTATTGTGTCAAGTCAAATTAGTTAAGTATACAAATGAGAGTAAACAAAGGTGACAGATAAATGAAACACATGGTTACCAAAGTGTCAGAGGCCCCTACGTACAGTCCATCCATAGGTTCCTCGATGGGTTGCTCGTGTGTAACCCTGTGAAAAGTTGTGAGGAAGAAGCTCCAAGCATTAGATAAGTTTTGGAAAGGACCAGATGTGTTTGTCTCCTCCCCTCTTCTTTTCCTCTCTCCTCCTCTCATTTAAACACTAAGAAGAGCCAAGCAAATTCCCTTGAATATTCATATTTAATAATATTTGGGAAACACCAGCGTGTAAACATTCCTGCAAGGTTTGGGCCTCATGCTAAGAGCTGGAAGAGCATGGCGCAGGCATCTCAAGCATCAGTGTCTCCCAGGCAAGATGCAAAAGCTGGGCAAGATAAGCCGGCAGAAACCTAGAAGAATTTGGACTCCAAATCTGTCAGCTTGTGCAATGCCCAGCACTTCCACAAAGATCTTGAGTTGCCTTCCATCTAAAGCCTACAAGAAGTTTTAATGCATATTTTTCCCCTCTGTTTGTAGCCCCATCTTCTTCAAGATGCCGGATAAACTCATAACAAAAGGTGCCTGAGACACAAAAACCCCAAACAATCCCAAGAATAAGTAGATGTACTCAGACAGATGGAAGAGCAAAAAGCAGCCAGGAGGCAATATTGGTCAGCATGTTAAACAGGAGTCAAGGCATGATAGACAGTGAGACACCAGCTGCTTAGCTGTTGTCAGGGCTTTAATAATAATAACAGGCTTGTTTTGCATAAACTAGCGGTGTGCATAATTCATGGATGTAATAAGCTGATCATTAGGAGAAGTCTCAGCTCACCTTCTAGCTGCATGTGGCCGGACTGAGGTACTTGGTCTGGCTCATGGCAGAGGAGAGCCATTAAGGAGGCATCTGAAAGAGGATAATTTATTCTAATTCGAAAGACAGCTTCAGCTTGACCCTGTTGTGCTCGCTCACCTTGAACAGAGCCAGACGAGTTTCGTTAGCGAGAATTCTCCCCGAAAACAAACTTTTCCTTCAAATCTTCCCCACCGGGGGCATTTCAACGCTTCTCAACTGCAAAATTCCCAGTTTTCTGGTGGGCCAGTTCAGTTTTAAGCTTCGTTGCTTTGATTGCAAGCTTGGCTTTGTTTGTAACCAGCCGCAGCCCAGATTGCAGGTGAAGGGTCCTGCTGTTGGGAAATCCAAGAGCCGCACTCGAAGAGGTGGACAAGGCAGCTGGGGTAATTGTTGCTCTATCAGCAGCCACGCTGGGAGAAGCTTTGGAGAGCCAAGGGATCTTTAGCAAAGGCATGACAAGAGCTGAATGCAAATTAGAAATGTTCAGATACAAATTAAACAGCAAGGGTAATTAAGCCCTGGCTCAGCTAACTGAGCAAGGCAGAGAAGTCTTCGCTACTCCAAGGTGCTGAATCGAGGCACTGAGCTTTCCTAAAAGTTGTGGGTTTTTTGGAGTAGTTTATTAGGCTCAGGGCAGCCCTCACCAGAGGAAAACCTTTTGGAAAGTCAAACTAGATTATTTTGTTTCCTTCTGGCCTTAAAACTGTGACTTTTTGACTTCTTCGTTGCATATTTATGGCACAGAAACATCAAAAGGCCACGGCTGGGTCAGCGGGAATAGTGCGACTGTGAATTGTAGATTCCATAATCACATTTTTGCCTCGAATTGATCCCCGGACCGTGAAGAAATTTGCAAATATTTTCAAATGAGGAATATGGTGGGGACTTTTTCAATCTGTTTGCAGGCAATTTGCAAACAGAAAACCTTGGCAACGTTGGCTGAATACGTAATTAATGCTGTGATTTATGTACCCGGCTATATTTTCTCCCAGCCTCCCTACTCCACGCTCAACAATTTGTGAAAGCAGAGACTTGTTCACCTCATGCCTGATTTTGCTGGTATCGCTCCCTCTAATCCTGTGCTCTGAGATAGCTGTGCGTGGAAAGGACATCATTTTCCAAGGGGGAAGAAAAGAGGGAGAGTGTTTGCTTTCCTGATGGATATGGGTAGAGAGGGGAGCTTGTTCTCCTGGTGAGGCCTTCACTTGATTCCCCTTTTTTCCTTGACACAGACAGTGGATAAACTCACTCAACACCTCTGAGTGGCAGAGGATGCAGATCGATCTGTACATCAGGTGGATGGAGCAGGTATTTCCAGTCATGCACGAATATTGATGTATTTCCATCGCAGATGAGCTACATTCTCATCCAGTATCTCCCTGAAACCCTCCAGGAACACCCCCATTTAAACCACTAAACCTGCAAACCCCATTTCCACTTATCTTTTGGGTTCTGGCAGGGGGGATGAGTGCTCAGCAAGGAGGAAATAAGGTCAGATCTGCCTCCTTCCAAAAATATTTGGAGGAAACCAACACACACCTGATGATCTAAGCAGGACTATTGGTTTTCCACCAAGCTAAAGATGCCTGTAGCATCCCAAGATTATTCTTGCAAAGTCTTCAGTCTATCAAAAGGTTTTCATCCTGGTGCCTACATTTTGGCCCATCCCTCCCTCCCCAGGTATGTCCCTGAGAAAATTGGGACCAGCCTCTCTCCCCTGCTACTGTCCTCTCCTCCCATTACCCCTTTGCCTGGTACTCCCTGCTGCTCAATCCCAGAATGTCTGCCTGGAGTTACTTGAAGAAAAGTGAACTATTCTCATTTTTCAGTGGAAAGAACACTTTTCTGAAGAAAGGGAAGGAGGGAGAAAGGAGAAGAGCTTTTCTTTCTCCCCAGCCACTTCTTCTTCCTGGCAGAGTCATAGTATGATTGATAGAAAGAGATCCAGTCTTGATATGAAGACACCAAATAATGGAGAACCTACCACAGCTCCTGATAAGACTTTACTTAGCCAGTCACTTAATACAAGTGTAGCCATTCTTCTTCCTCCTTAAAATAAGGACAATTATAGTTCCTATTTCTTGCAGAGTTGTTGCGAGCCCGAAGTTATTAAGGTCTGTAAAACATCTCAGAGCCATTAGGGGTATTTTAGTTTCCCAACACCAGAAATAGTCCTGCTCCCTATAGCACAGCCAATGGTGTTGCCTCCAAAGCATCTGTTGTATTGTACATTGTATTCCACAAAACCTTCATTTTGCACAGGCTTCTTCACGAGATAGTCCCAAATTGTTTAATTTCTGGGTTTTCAGAGGGAAAACGGCCTCTTTGGCAGTTGCAGGCAGTGGCATCCTCTCCTGTGAGATCAACAATGCCATTGGCTTTCAATGCACCATCCAAGGTGCAATGTCATCTCCAGCTGCATTTTACATCCTGGGTAAGTGCAGTGAGGAGACACACGGTCTCCCATCACAGCTCTGTCCTCATCTCTGCTGAACGTGTAGCTAAAATAAGCCAGCCCAAGAGATGTAAATCCTTGCGACGAATCGCAGCCTGTTAACAAGAAAGCAGCAGGTAGACCCAAAATTCTAGATTGCCCCCCCCCAAATAAAACCTTTTGATAGTGAAATAGATCCCTGGGGGTGTGTTAACTGCTTGAAAGTTTGCGGGGGAAATCCCGGGATGGTGCGATTTGTCTGTCAAACGAGAGCGAAAAGGAATAAATACCCTGAGAGTGAAAACTATTATCCTTTCAGAAAGTGACACCAGAGCTGTGATTTACTCCATGCGTGGGTGCTGAGCCCCGGCAGCTGGGATGGTGGTGAGATAATCCCAAGGAACACCTTTAAAAGGAAAAAAAAAAAAAAGATCTCAAAAAAGCACCATCTTCTCTTTGGAGCCATCACTCCATTGTGGGATGCTGGCAACATTTCATGAATGACATTTGCTGCTCCCCAGCAGGAGACATTCCTAAAGAGAGAGAAAAGAAGGTAAAATAGCCCCCAGCTGCATCCTCATGATGCTGGGGGATGATCTTCTTAGGGTTTGCCTCACAGGGACCTAAGAGTCTCACGACACTCCTTGACCACGTTTCCAAGGTGGACATCACTGGAAGCATCGCTTCCATTGGCCTCAGTTTCCCTCTTTGAAAATGCAGATTTTAAAACATTTTTTTTTCAGCTTTTAAAAAAATTGCTCTTTTTTCAGCATGGGTGAACATGGGGGAGTGGAAAGCAGCCAGGTGGGTGGCACGGGCAGGGTACAGCTGGGGGCTCAACTGGCAACAAGCCCTCCCCTGCCACTGCAGCTCGCCGTGTATTCACTGTATGTTTAATTATGCATCGTTTCCTGGTCTCATTAGAGACCTTCAAACAGCCTTGAAAATATCCTCATTCAGGGCTTATTTTGTCCTCGTTAAATTTTTATCTCAGCTAAAGGAGGAAGATAATGGCATTAAATCCTATGCAGAAGCACATGGATGAGGGACGGCAAAGATCTCTGGAGATCTTTTGGTCAGGAAAGATCCCAGGAGCTGCTGCCCCTCCACCCACCCCATCCGGGTGTGGTTTTAACCCATTTGGGAAGCCCAGATGAGTCTTGCACTGCTTGAAAACAGCATTTCCAAGCCATAGCCCAGTGCTTCTTGTCATTAAAACTCTTGGGAAGGTCTTTAAAGGGGAAAGGGATTTTCTTTTATTATTGACATTTTTTATTATCCCCGTTGCCCTTTGAGCCTTTTTTCCCTCCTGGCTACTCACTTTTTCTGGCAGTCTCTGCACTTTTGGGGCTTGAGTGAACCAATTAACAGCTGTGACTCAGCTTGGGCTCTTTGGAGGCTCTTTGCTCATCTCCCATGGCTGGCTGGGTTTGGCCATGGACTGCCCTTCCCAAATTCTCCATCCAGAGAGAGGCAAGGGAAGGGGAAACACAGTGAGATTGAGATAGATTGGCCTGGAAAACCAAAGGAAATCATGTAAAACAGGATGCATTTCAACCCCAAATAGAGCAAGAAAGTTTCTCTGGTCCCCTCCATCCTTGCCCTGCTCTGTCTTCTCCTTGCACTCCTTATCACCTCTGCTCCTTAAAAAGGAGAAGATTGAGACTCCCTATCACTAAATTCATAACTATTTGCCAGCAATTTCCCCCAAGGGAAGGTTATTAGCAGCAACTTAGTGTCTGATGGATGGCTGTGTTGCTGAGGCTCTGTTTTGCATCAAGGCTTCTGAAGATACATCATTTAAATTCACGTGGGCAGGTGCGTATTAAGTAAAGACCAAGAGGAACATTTATTACAAGCAGGGAAGTTGGGCTGCAGCTTTGCCCACACGTGTATTTATAGCGATTTAATAATCAATGATCACATTGGCAGTCGATAGGCGCCTTGTTAAATCTTTGCAGGAAGCTGTCTCCAGAACTTTCACGTCAAATTTGAACCCTCTACTGTAAGAGTTCTTTTGTTTCTCTGTTGGCTGCCCATGAGAAGCACCAGCTAAATATGATGTACCTTAGATGGACTGTGGTGAGGAGGCTTGTGGTCATGTGTTAATGGAGTCGTGAATTGATTTTATTTTCTGATCTTTATTCACTTCCCTCCCCACTCCCCCGAACAGTTCTTTTCTTTTTTTTCTTCCCCTCTCGTAAGGGATAATTCATTTCATGATTGCAAATAGATCACTGAAAACTCAGTGTAATGGAGCAGTAATTACCTAAGAAGTGATGGATTTGGGTGGATTTTGGAGGCTAAACGATCTGAGATGTACTGTACGATGTAGGAGCAACTATTTTGAAGCTGATCAATGAAATGCTGCGAGTTTTCTGCTTATTCCTCTCAGAACCAGCTGCCAGTTTAACCTTTAAGAGGAAGTCAAAGCTCCCCAGGTCTCCCTTTTATTAATGTCTCTGGAAACGGAGCCATCTGAGACAGTAACTCAGCAAACATTGCACTTTATATTAACAGAGTATCTACAAACCCATCATTTCCGGGACATCATTTAACCCTTTATTTATTAGTCAGGTCCCTCTTTCCCAGGCATCTCAGCAAGGCAAGGGTCCAACCTCACCCTTGCAGACTTGGGTATCTCTTTGGTTGTAAACGTGTCACAGAAGTGCCTTTTTTAGGAGCAGTTTGCAAACTTTCAGTGCAGTGGGGCAGGCTCCCTGCTCTGTGGCAGGGATGGATCCGTGCAGAGTATCCCTGTGCACCCCAAGATGGAGGAAAGCAGGCTTGTGGTCCCCAAAACTCAGAGATGGAGCGTGATGGCATCTGGAGAATGATTGCTTTGAGGACAAGCCACTAGTGGGAGCCGTGGTCCCGCACAACCCCCAGCAGACCCTATGCTTAGTGTCCCATGGTCCTGCATCCCTGCGGGCTCTGTCTGAGCTTTCACCTCCTTCGTGGGTTTTCCAAAGGCTCCTGGCACCCATCTTCTTGCATTCAAAGCTGGGCTTTCTGGGAGAAGAAGTGGAGGGTCATGGGGATGCCGGGTGAATGGAAAAGTCCTTTCTTCCCCACCACAATTGTGATGCCCGTGGCACCAACAGGGAGCACTTTCCTACCTGGCACTGGAATGAGGACAATATTTTCTACTCCTGCATGGTTGCTGGGGAGGTGGAGTGAGATGCAAGAAAAAGCCAAAGATGGGAAGACATTAGGATATGGAGGGAGGTGAAGACACAGCCAAGGATGGGAAAAGGTCTTTTTACACTTGTAGGACGGAGGCAGCTTTCAGGAGCGTGTCTGAAAGACTCTCACAAACTGTATGGGTTTAGCATCAACCATCCTCCTCCTCTCCTGCTCTTTCCTATTGCATCTCCTCTTGGGCAGTTGGGTCATTGCCTGAAATAACTGCTTTTCTTGGGTGCATTTTGGGGGTTCATGGGTCACTCACTGCCCAAACACATGCCAACTGTCACAGCTGAGGGAGGCAGCACCAGAATCCTGCTGGGATGAGCAGCACGAGAGGGTGAAAAGCACAGTGCTGGGTTCATGATGCCTTTGCCTCCAGACCAGTGCATCCAAATCACAGCTGAACCAGCAGCTCCACATTGTTTGTTCAGACCTTACTGACTGGCCTTGAGAAGAAAATGATATCTTATTAAGGACTCTAATAATGTTCCAGATCATCCTCCGTATAGAGCAGATCTGAAGGATTAGCAAAACAAATGAAGTAATGACTTTTCTGTGAAATTAAAATTTTGTAAGATAATCCAAAGAGGAAATAGAAATTTTATTTCAATTATGCATTAAAAGTTTCTCAGCTCATTTTTTTTTTGGTCAGGGTTTTAACTCCAGGGGAAATTTATAATAACGCTGGACCAGAACAGGCTCAAAGCCTGCAGCCTGCTCCTGGATCATGCTGTCACACTGATGCTCTCCCTTCCACCACCCGGCATGCCTGCAAACATGCACGACAGCCCCTACACCCATCCCTTTTCCCAATTAAAACCCAGGCTGCAAAGCACAAGCTTGCTGTGATATTTTGTCCTACGTAATAACTGCATGAATAATTGAAGTTCTTTGCATTGCTCATAGCTGAGGACTCCTGGATAGAGGAGCAGTTAACAGACAGGCTATCCCTTTTTCCTCGCTGTGTCAGAGACCTGAGCAACGTCAGGAAGGTGTAGGGCTTAAATAAGGACAGGGGGTTATTTCTGATTTGCTTTTGAAAGGCTCCACTTTGTGCTTCAGCTGAGCCCATGGCAGTGCTATCAGCCCAAAATGGGTTAGTGGGGAGAAAAACCATCCTAACAGGTGCATTTCATGATTTAAAACAAGATTTATTTATTTTCAAAACAATTCAATCAACACCTCTGCTTTTCCTCGTTAGGAAGAGAAGGATGCATCACACCATGGAAGCCCTAAGGAGCTGTAGGGATGACCAGGGCAAGTCTCTACCACCGAGTCCACAAGCTGTTGCTTTCCAGAGCTCATAAATGCATTGGGATGATGTTCTAAAATGAGAGTGAACCGAATTTCTGCAGCAACCCCAAGGGGACTGTTGTGACCAAGCCACACTCACCGTCACCAAAAAGTTAATCGCCAGGAAAGATTTGACCAGGGAGAAACCTTCAGCTGAGATTTTATCCCACATCCTGGTAGCTCTTAGGATCTACTAATGCCAGGAAGGAAAAATATTAAATAATAAAAATGGGGTAATTCATTAACAGCCATAATCTAGTGCATGTCACATCTGCTTAGGCACCACAGTATGTATCGGATGCCTCAAAAGCAAGGAAATGAGAGGTTAACGCATTTCCTCGGGTTTGGGAGCTGTCTGTAGACCGCGCTCTTATCTTAATTGATACAGCACCAGCCTTTCTCTGCACGCCTCCGACAACAAGCCCAGCTTTTTGTCCTCTCGAGTTATTAAAGACTCCACTCTGGGTGATAGAAAGAACAGACAGGCTTGCTGAGGATGTGGCAAAGCCCCCAAATCTCTTTTTTTTTTTTTTCTTCAGCTTCTCAGGGCACAGGAGGCTTTTCATCCCTCTTCCAGTATTTGAATGCTTTGCTCTTGGGCTCTGGAGCAGCGGGTAGAAGCCGACTCCATCCCCACCTTGTCTGTTGAGGAAGAAAGCACAAAATCATCCAGTTTCTCAACGCAGATGGGAACGTGTCCTGGCCATCTGGAAGCAGGTGGCCATGGACAGGTAGCATATGAAGCTCACAAAACATTTCTGTGAAATATCGTGGCTTCAGTGGGGTTTATTTTCTCACCCTGGAAACAAAAAACCCACACAACCAGTGTCAGTGAGAGACACCCAATGAGCTGAGGCTCACACGCAGCTGGCGACAGCCCCAGCAGGTCGCACACACATCTGGCTGTGTGAAGAGGATGAGGAGACAATGCTACCCTTCATCTGCAGCCACCATGGCAAGGGATCAGATACAGGCTTTTTGCACCTTCATTTAAGCACCGTTTCCTAAAAGACCATGTATAGGTTATGTCTATCTCCTCCACGAGGTACAGACAAGTCCCTCAGGACAAGCACTGAGCTCATTCCTCACCAAATAATTGAGTTTCTAGCACTTTAGCTGCCAAAACCAGCTTCCTCCCAAAGCTCCCCATGCCTCCAAGAAGAAAATAAGTTCCTTATTTATTTTTATTTATTCTTGAGATATTGCCAGAGGCTGGTGAGGCTTGGGGACCCAAATCTGCTGAGTGAGGTGGTGGTTATTTTGTTTCTCTGCTTTTCCCCACCGAAGGGCATTTTCCAGCCTCTGCATTGACGGCTGCATCGCCTGCACGGCAGCGTAACTGGGTTTGCAGACAAAGGAGACCGACAGCTTGGTAACGATAGCAAAGTAAATAAATAAAAGTCTGGGTCTGATAAATCTCTTACCAGGGACTCTGATTTAGAGTGGAGGGGGGAAAAGGGAGAAAAAAAAATGGAAAAAAGAGTCTTTTTCAACAATAAAACTTGAAAATCACTGCTGTAAATTGTCAGGGGCACAGCCATGTCCTCTCTTTGCCATGATAGAAAGAGGACCAAGAGCTCCAAATTATTTGCAGCTCTGGGGGGACACATCCTATCCATGTATGTAGGAGGATGTAAAGGGAATTTCAGCTCAGATAAGGATTTGGTGTGGCAAATAGCACATGGGAAAGATGCTGAGTCAGGGAGGAGGATGGTGGTCTTCATTTATTTGGCGTCCAGATCCAACAGGATCCCTCGCAAGCAGTTTTGGGTTTGATGCTCTGGGCCGATGGGCTCAGGTAAATCAAAATTTAAATAGGAATAAGAAAAAACCCCACACATAGGATTTAAAAAAAAAAAATAGAAGGATTTCCATCAGTCATGATCTGAGCGTGCAACATCAGCGTGGCAGCACCAGGGACAAGCCTGGGGAACAGCATTAGCAGCGTTTACCGGAACTACATCCCAAAATATTCCCATTACTCCTCAATATGCCGTGTCAGCACCCAGCAGTGAAAAAAGTCCGGGCTGATGCCTTCAGACTTCAGCAGAGCCATAATGGGAAACAAATTGTGCAAGGCTCCCAGGTGCTGGAGTGATGGCAATCTGCATTTGTGCTCTCAAGCGAGCCGGGCTTCAGCCGGGAATTCGATAAGTACCAGTAGAGTTAATTCTCCGGGAGCATCTCCTTGCTGATGGACAAGATTGACAGCTGTCCATGGAGCTGACAGCTTGCCATGCGTCCATCCCTGGCAGAAACCGAGACGGAGAAGGGGAGCTGATGGCTCTTGCAAATTTAGGGGAGTAAAAGTCAATGTAAGGAATGGCCAGCCCAGGGAAGGAAGCAATTTCTTGTGATTTCTATGCCAGGAGTCTTTTAAATTCTGCCAAAAGGGGGGAAAAAGCCACTAAAACTAAAAAGAACCCCAAAACGCTACAGATGGTGAATGTTTGAGTTATTCCAACCAGCAGCCCTGTGTGCTGACTTGCTCTTTCCCATACATTTACCTTTTTTGTGGCACAAACAGCAGTTCAATCTGTCTGGGAGATGCCAGCAGTGATTCATAGGCTGGCTTCTGGAATCACGGAGATGTTCTAAGAAGTCCTGACATATCTCCAGCGACTTTGGTGGATGGGTTTTATTCACCTTCTTCTCCCCGACCCCTTTGCAGATCCTATTTCCAAGCTTAGTTCTGCCAAAGCCACCAACCCTGCTTTTTAATAAAAGCTGGGCCTCCTGTATGACTCGAGGATCAAGGGATTTAAGGCAAACCCCATCAATTTTCACATTACTTAGACCCCAAGAACCAGCAGTGCTTCAGCTTGGGGCTTTTCCTACCTGAAGTTGATTAAAGCAAGAGCTGGAGAGCTGGAAATGAGCCGTAAGAAAAGCTGCACTGAACTTTTCACAGGAGTAAAAGGGGAAAGTGGCCATGAATTGCTATTATGCACATCATGTAGTCCCTGCAAGTGCTGATGAGTGGAGTCATACATTCATATAGAGTCAGACAGGAGTCCATTTTTACCTTGCTCTGGACAGGAAGATGGATATATGGACCATTATATGTTCCCACCTGGAGAAAAGTGGCTTTAGCTTTATGTCCAGAAAGCCCTGGCATTGCTACAGACTTTGGGGTGTCTCCTTCACCTAATTTTTTTCTCTCTTATCACCTTTCATGGGATGGTATCAAGTAATGTAGACACTGTTCCTCCTGCCTCTTTGAGCATCCTCACCATTCTAGGGATGCAGGGATTTGGGAAAAGAGCCTGAATCCTGCAGCGATGCTCTTGGCTTTCCTGTGCCAACCTCTGCATCTCCAAGTCACTCTGAAAAATCTCTAGAGTGCCAAATATCCAGATTTCCTCCTCCCCTTAAGTGCTGTGGCTCTGGGCAGGTTTTGACCCTGTGTCAGGTGGGTGGGATTTTTTCTGGTTTTCTGGATGCTGTGAACAAGACCTTGCCTCATTTCAGCTTAAAAAAAAAGGCCTTTTTTTGGCCGTGGCAGCCCTTGCCCCGGCAAGCAACGCTGTCGTTTGGGAATATTTGCACTGAGTGCAGTGTAACCATTTGCTTTTTGCATAGAAGCAAAAGGGTTTTTTTTTGGAGGAGAAGTATTTAATTTTAATTAGTGGCCAAGATTGCTCTTTCTCATCCTCCGCCTCTGTAATCCTTCCCCTTAAATTAAAACGAGATTTTTGTAATTGGAAATTAGCAAAATTATTACAGATGCGCACGAAATAGCAGCCTGTATTTGAAGCCCGAGTCCCTGCTCATCCCTTCTAGAGGAAAACTGGGATACAAGTGGCTTCACCCATCCTCTCTGCCTTTTGGGGCTGGGGCTGGAGACCTCCCCACACCTTTGGGTCAAAACACATGATGTTTAATTGAGTTATCTGAACTCTTCTTCCCTTTCCACCGGGGTGGACTTCTCCCGAGGTTTTGAACCGAAACAAATTGCCTCTTTTTCTAGTTAGATCTCCCTGGGGCGAAGCTCTGCAGCAAATTAGGTATTAACATCTGTACAGCTCTGTTATCCACCATGCCAATCACAGCTCCATAATTGCCCGCAATGTCTTCCCTGAAGGATGCCTGCTTGTATATTTAATAAAACAACCAAACCGGGTCTCAAATTTCCTTGCTTCTATGAAAAATTCATTGCTGCCGTTCCCAGAAAGTGTTGATCCGTCGTGCTCCTGCCACCGGCTGCGAGGGGAAACCCTGAGCCCAAGGAGATGCCGGCAGCGTGAGGGTGTTGAGCGGCTCCTCTCCCAGCACAGCCCTAGCGATGTGCCTGGGGGATGCAGGGGGGAAACTGAGTCAGGGAAACGAGAAGCAGACAGAGGATTCGGGGTGAAAAAAACCCAGGGAAAGGAATCTCCCTCTTTGCAGTCTCAGTTGGGTGACTTCAAATATTCTCCGAGTCTAGAAGTGAGTTTTAACGGCACCGGTTGGGGCTTTCCAAGCTCCTCGGCGACTCGAGCGCTGCCGGCAAGCGATTTCAAGCCCGTCTGCTAAAATATGCGCCCGAAAATGTAGCGTAAATTGTATATTTGATTGTAAAAATTGCAGTTCATGCTGTGTTGCTTAGTGACATGAATCATCCGGCAGTAGGGCAGAATATTAATGCTCCGCTTCTGTAAGGAGCTGACACGGAGCAGCCTAGGTAAGGATTTATCTACCAACCGAATGTTGTTCCCAGGAGAGAGGCACAAGCAATTCTGCATAATAAACGCATTCCTCGGCTGCGGGATAGACGGACGGACGCAAACCAGGGGAAAATTCATGCCCCTGCTTCTTGGTGACAAACTGGCTAGAAGAGGCTGGTGCAGAGGAAAGGAGGAGGGTGAGTTTTCCACCTGAGTTTGCGATGCTGATAGAGAAATAAAGGCGTTCGAGAGCGCACAGGCAGAGCAGTGTTGATCAGTCATCATTACCCTCCGAAATCTGAAACGAAGGGGAAGATTCATAGCAAAGTTTTGCTTCAGAGTGGTACTATTAGGGAGCACTTTTTTTCTCAGAAGTGGGTTTTGCAGGCCGAACATCATGAGCTCCACTTTTCTGGGGGGAAACTGAGGCACGTCCCACGGCAAGCTCAGGGTGGCTTTGAATGTGGCTGAGCATCCAGGAGGTGATGCACAGAGCTGTGTCCCTCCCATTTTTGGAGCTTGGCCATTGCATATTTAGCTTTACCATCCCTTCCAGATCTTTAAACTACATACCATCCCACATCAGGTGGGGTGAAGCTACCCCGAGTCCCACCCTGGGGCCTGGCAGCTCCCAAAGGATACAGAAGTCCTTGGGGGTACATCTGGTGCTAGGTGCTATACAAAAAGGCACTGGACTCTCTGAAATCACCCTCTCCCATCTTCAGAGCTGAGCAGACAGCTGGCAAGTTGGGAGGGGAGACACATTTAATAGTAATTAGAGACGTTAATAATGGAGCAGATGATGATCTGGGGCGCAGGGAGATTAAAGGCGAGATTTGCCAAAGGGGTTTAGATGCACGAGGCCAATTAAAAAAGAACAAGAGGAATTAGACTAAATTGAGACTGAGTTCCCAAATCCCTTAAGCCTTGACAATAGAAGAAGGGAAAACCGAGCTCTGCCTGTCTTCTGCTACATCCCAGCGCTGGATCAGGCCCCGCAACAGTCATCGCAGTGTTGATCTGTAGGCCAAAAGTGATGAGCAGAGCTCAGCAGGACCATATCCACAATGGGCTGTGATGCTGGGTGGTCAGATGGTACTTGGGGGATGCTCTCAGCAGCTTGGGTGACGCTCATCTCAGCACGTGCCATCGCCAGAGTTACCTGCTCCTCCTGCCAAACCGCAGCTCTGCGAAGCCTCCCTGGACACATCCTCTTCTTCCCAACAAGCTCTTATCTTCCCATAGCTGCTTCCTCAGGCATTACAAATACCACGTTCCCTATTTTCCCCAAATGCTCCAGAGGGGAAACTGGGCATTTAATTTCCAAATACACCCTTTGGAATTTCTGTACTTTCCCCCCACCCCCCCCACCCCGCTGCTGCCAAAGTGGTTGTAATAATAATAATTAATCACACGCAAAGCTCGTTCTTTTGAATGGGGCAATATTAATACTAGTTGGCAAGCTAGATCGTGCTTTACAGACTTTAACTAATTAATCCTCAGAACAACAGAAGGTGCTTTTTAACACCCTAATTGTGACGAGCAGGGTAACATCCCTGGGATAAAACCCTTCCTTCCTACCCAAAAAAGAGATGGCTCGGGTTTGGGGGCTGCAGGAGTTGCTCAGGAGCATCCCAGCAGGACCAGAATCACCTCATGCTGTAGATCTGAACATGTTTAAAATAAAAGAAATTAAATCATGTAACTGGAAGGTTGTAAAGCAGAGGGGAGCGGGAGTCTTGGGGTGGGATGTGCAGAGCAGGGAGCAGCACAACGGCCCTATTTTTGAAGAGGTCCCTTTCCACCACGGATCTGCTCCTTTAATGATTAATAGTTTATTCCACTTTCCCCTCTAATTTACTGACTTGTTCATTTTGTATTTTGTTTTCTCTCTCAACTAGAACAATGGGAGGGTTTTGAAGCTGGAGATGTAATAACGCCAGAGTCTTCAGCTTCCCCGTTATGATTCCTCATTATAAAGTTATTTCCCCGCGATTTGAAATATAAATGATGCCTTTGATGTCTGCATTTTTAGAAATTGGTCTTTTTAATTTCCTCCTTTTAATTTTTCTGCCAACAAGATGCTCTTCCCCGCACACACGCACTCCCCACCCCAACCACCAGCACCGCTTAACTCAACCCCACTGCTCCGCTGCGGCGTTGTAAACACGGCTTGGGCAGAATAAATAAAATGCCTCGAATTGCAAGATTTTGCTTTGAACAAATGGGATAATTGGGGCAGCTGGAAAAAAAAAAAAAAGAAAAAAAAAAAAAAAAAAAAAAAAGGCTTGAATGTGATTTCTTTTTTTTTTTTTTTTTTTTAAAAGCAAGGGGAAATAAAGCCCAAACCTCCCTCCTTTTGAGCTTTTATCAATAAATGAGAGGCTTCAAGCCCATCTGGGTGAGGAGCGCTGTCAGATGTCCCTCTGAGCTGTGTCCCTGCCACCAGCTCCAGCTCCTTTTCCCCCCCAGTTTGCAGCGGTGGGGCAGGATGGGGGGTTGCGATGTGTCAGCAGGGGGGAAGTGCACGCTCTAGATAAGCCTCTGCCAATTTTGCTCGAAACTTCCATAATTAAAAGCCCTGCTGCTGGGGTGACGCCAGCTCCCGCTATCATTTCCTAGGCGTGCAGATATTTCAACCTTTGCTTGAGCCTTGCTCCATAGGGCAGCAGGGACGTATAGAAGAAGGTATGTGGGTATATAAGGAATCATTTCCCCACCAGCATCCCTGTGTGGATGAACATCCCGTCTCTGATAAAGCATTTTCTTGGCAGAGCTGGGGTTTGTAGGCAGGAGGGAGCCCACGAGAGCCAGGCTCTGCCTGCCTGATGCCGGCGATAAAACCCCCAGTTGCTGTGAGTTTAATTAAAAACTCCTCGCTGGCGTGGCGAGGGCCCACCCTTCGCTGGCGGGCGGATCAGCGGCAGCGGGTTCAGCGAGGTGGGTTTTATCCGGAGCAGTGACTGATAGAGCGCGGGAGAGAAGGCGGCACCTTTGGGTGCAAATTGGGAAGAGGGGAGAGGAACATTGCTGCCAGCCCGACCTGGCAGCATCCCCCAGGATTGCTGGGGAGATAGAAGATGATTCCTGAACAGCGGGACCGGACTTCTGCCAAGGCAGATAAGTCAAGGGGAAAGCGCTGCTTTATTGTGCTTTTATTTCTTCGGTTTAACATTTCCCTCGCCTCCTCCTCCGGCTGGATTTCCAGGGGTGATGTGTCTCATCAGTGCTGAATCCCCCGGGAAAGCAGGGAGATTAAGGATGTCCTGGATGCACGACCCTGCACTGAGTTTGTCCGAGGGATGCTGGAAGAAGCACCTCCTTGAAAAATGAATGTCAAGTCAGGGTATTCCTCTAGCCGGTCGTATATTCAGAAATCATGGCTGGTTGGGGATTAAAACTGGTATCTGGCCACCATGAGCAGCAGTTCCATGGCAGGGAGAAAGCCCAGTTCACCAGCTGCTTAAACAAAAGTGGAAAAGGAAGGCTTAGGAGCCGAGCAGAACTCTCAGAACACTTAAGTCCCCATGAAAACTCCCAAACCCGGGGCAATTTGGTCAGATATCATGCAAAGCCCAACATCATTATCCCAGCACCGGGGACTGAGCATCCCTGCGAGGTCACAGAACATCCCCGATAACTTTCCTGGCTTCATGTCACACGAGTACCTTGAAACAAGCTGCAAATTAAGATGAGAGTGGGTGAGATTGTATTTAAACTCTGTATTATGCTTGTTCTTAACAGCCCCCCGAGCTGGGCATATTATTATTTTATAAAAATAGGATATTAGACAGAGAATCAGGCTCAGATGAAAAATTTAACAGCGAGTGCAGTTTAAGTTTTCATGTTGTAACGATGTCCGGAGAATGGATGTCTTCTTGAGAAGGACAAACCACGAATTAAAGTGATAGTCAGATGATAAAAACCTTCGCTTAAAATATATATTTCTTCCCCATGTTATTAATAACATGCGAGATGAATATTTTAAACTGGATGAATTTTAAAAAATGTCATTTCCAAGCCAGATTGAAAGCGTTTTGCTGAGATTACAGCACCGGGGTTGGGGGGAAGGATCCCTCCCTGTATTCACTGCAAGAGCATTATGTATATTTTATAGCTGTTCGATATAAATACCACTTTCCTCCCCCTTCCTCATCCTCATCCCATTTCTGGGGTTTGTTTGCACTTTGGAGCCAATACTAGCCTGGTTACTTTCAAAGGAGGCAGGGGTTTGCTCTGGGATAGTCAAGGAAAAAAGCCCTTTTTGCCGGCAAAAATGCCAACCCTAATGGATGTTACATTTCTAAAGGGCACAGGAGAGGCTCCGTGCCGGGTCCTCGTGCACCAGAGCAGGAGGGAGAAGTCCATAACTCACTGCCGGGCCTGGGATGCATAATTTATCCCTTGCAATTCTCCATCAATTGGTTATTAAAAGTGCTCTCCCTGTGATGGGCTGTATTAAGTATGTACCAGGGAAGAGATAAATCTAGTTCCCAAGGTAACTAACTCCCAATTACGGTCCACAGGGAAAACTTTGCTTGCTTTGCCACAAAAGGCTGCTTTTTTTTGCCCATTTGTGGGTCAAAAATGAACACTTTGTTGCAAAGGAAAACAGCATCCCCATCTGTAACCTCCATGAAGGTCCCTGCATCCTCATAGGCTCCCCAGTGTCCGCAGGAGTGTGGCTATAACCATATATTGCAAAATAAAGCTGGGGGCTGGATCTGGTGGCATCCAGGGCATCATTTTTGCAGAGCTCAAACAGGCAAAGAGCCTGCCGATGAGGCACAAAGAGCATCCTGGCGTCACTGAGCTGAGCGAAATGGAAATAATTAAGAAAAAAATAATAATTTCCCTGAGCAAAGCACGCTCGGAGCAGCCATTCCCTCCCCGCTAAATGCCAAGGATCGGAGCTCGGGGTCTCGTTGCTGTAATGACCATGAGCTGATGGAGAAACTCACTGGGGGCAGAAGAACAGATTCTGGAGAAGAAAATTGCTCGTGCTGGAGAATATTCAGCTCTGGGAGGCTGCAGCGCTGGGGGCAACAAGGGGTGGCATTTGCGAGGCAAAGGTGCCCTGGGCTGCTCGGGAAGGAGATGGGGGAGTTAAATTCCCTTGCTCTGATTGCAGGATGATTGTGTGCCAGCAGTTTGTGTAGTTTTTTTTCCTTCTTGATGTGGTTATTTGGATGTAATCCACCTTTTCTTGCTCTTTATCCTGCGAGTTTCAGGTTTGCACAGTGGCTGGTGCCCTCAGATGCATTTTTCAGAGGGTGAACTGGAGGGAAGAGGTTGAAGCACTTGCCCTTTACTTACAGCAAGAAATAAAAGTCCTAAACAATCCATCATAAGTAATAAAATTTAAAAGGCCAGAGCAAGTGGTTTCTCTATGCCCAAATTCCACTGGTTCCCTATGGAAAACCATATCCAGCAGCTCCAGCTCTGGGTTTCCCCATCCTTCCCTCCCATAAGGTTGGTTTTCTTGCAAGATTGTGATGTGTTCTTATTTTCAGGCATTTTTGACCCCCAGCAATTTTAGTGCCCCCATTTCCTCACGCTTAGCAGCATACACCCAGACCCTGGGATGACTTGCAGCTCTCCTCATCCTACTTCTGCTTATTGGGCATCATCTCCAATCTGGAAGAATCCTGCTCCATAAAAATGTACCACTGCTACAATCCCACTGTGAAAACAAAAGCAGAAAATAAGGAGGAAAAAAGCCAGTAAAACTAATAAAATGGGAGTGTTGGTGTATGCAGGTCCAAATGGTGAAAGCTGCTGCTCTTTGGCCATAAAGAAAGCGGAGCAGCTGTGGACACATAAACATCTGAGTGGGGATGTTTAAATAATTCAGGCAAAGAGATGAATAAAAAAGCAAAAGCTTGTCCAAAGGAGGGGAACAGCTCAGGAGGCAGCAGATCCAAGCAGAGGGAGGCTGGACTGGGCTGAACCCAGCGGCTGAGAGGAAAGGGTCAGAACCAGCCCACTTCTGGATCCTTTCCTCCACCTTGTAGAGATGACATCAATAGATGGCACTCCAGAACTGCTCCTTCCTCCTACAGCAAATCCTCTGTGGATGGTGGAGAGGTGATGGGTCAACTAGAGGGGCAACTTTTGGAGCAATAGGAGCTTGCAGCCCTCCTTGCCTCACTTGGAAAGGCCCAGCCACCAGCTCAAACTGCTTTGGGTGTCCAGGCATGACAAGGACTCGTTTAAGAATAGAATAAAAATCACTAAAGACTTTACAAGGACACGGAACAAGGCTGATGTTGGGATAATCCAGCATTCCCATCTCCAGTGCTCCCCAGTGCTGGCGCAAGGGTAAAAAGCCCAGGGAGACAAGGAGGGCGAACCCCCCCCCTTAACCTCCTGCACCAAATTGCTTTTACTTGATAGTTTAGGTCAGCTTCAAGTAGGTCACAAGGATGTGTGTATCTTCAGAATAAAGTCTTTAATCGGCTGATGGATATGAAAAAATAAATTACAGTGGCAAAATGTAATAAACGTTAAAGGGAAAATGATGAGGGTAATATAACTACATTGATTTAACTAGGATGATATAGAGGAATTGTCTGGTTTATAGGTCTTTAGATGTCTATTAGTGGCTCTGTATTAAGGAATAGGGCTGTTCTCTTGATATACTTAAGAGCTGTCAGTAATTCCTATTTCACAGTCCAGTGCCTCAATTCAGAAAGTGCGGTGCAGCCCCAGCGACCCTATCCCGGGCTCACTGGAGGGTGACCGCCTGCCAAAGCTTTCCTTTCCGTGCCGGCAGCGAGCTAAGCAGCCAGATCATTCAGACCCACGCTGCTGCGGCGAAGAAGAGGAGCCGGCGGTCCCCTCCCCGGGGACTGCGGTGGCATTTGTTTTAATAACTCCTTCGGTACGCCCCGTTACTGCCTCCGCTGCGGGGAAATCCAGCTTGACCCCCAAGGCTTCGATCTGCAGGGTCCAAGTGGTCTTTTCCCCCATTCTTGGGGCCGTATCTGTATTTCCAGAGCTTTAAATGCTGTTTTACACCGACCTGTGCGTGCCTAATTTCACCCAAGGGCAGGAATGCGTCCTGCTCTTACTGCTCTCCCTTTTCTCCTGTTAACAAACGCAACTCCCACTGAGCCAACCTTAATGAAAATACAGAAATATTTTTCCAAAGCAGAGAGTTGGGAGTAAATTTAACCCCCTTGCCCTGCCTGACCCACTGTCAGCAGGTGGGCCAGTGCTGAGTCAGCTCCACGTGGTCCATCGACCCGTGAAAGATGCTTCTAATTTGGAAAGTAAATTTGTAATTGAGAAAAAGAAATCCTAGCTCAACTTCCCGGATGACTGAGGAAACGGCAGCCCAGAAACACAGAGATATTGGACTTTCCCATACTCTTTAAAGCCCACCAAAGTGAGGAGTAGCCCAGCCCAGCAGCTTCCACCATGGCTAAAGACAGAAAATGAAGCTAGCTCAAATAAAACCATCCAATGCCATTCTTCAACATGAACAAGGACAGATCAGCACAGTTCTCTTTGCCACAGAGAAATAATAACACTCCTTAATTAGACCTGCAGGGTCCAGGTCCCTATTCAGGTGAGGCTGGGATGCAGTTGGTGGCAGTGGCTTTTCCTGCAGTGGAGCAGATGAGCATCATGGTGCCACCAGCCACCTTCCCCTCCACACACTGCCCTGCCAAAAAAAGATGGGTTTTTTTGAAATTGAAATTTTCTAAGGGAAAAAAACAATCTTCTACTGGGAAAAGGCAGAAGGGTGGGAGCATAAGGAGGTTTGCAGGCACCCAACATGGAAAAAGCAGAAGAGTTTTTGGGAGTGTTGCATCTTCATCCCACCAGCTCTGAGGGGTATTTTTTTTTTGCAAAATAATTGTAAAAAAAAATGCCAGTAATGGTTTTTCCTCAGGATTTGTAGCTGCGGAGGCCGTGTGGCTCCCACCAGCCTTGAGATGTTCCCACTATTCTCCCACTGGGATGTATCCGTAGCATCCCTCTGGGGAGCAAGCTGCATGTCATGGCAGAGCATGCTTCAGCTGGGTACAAAAGAGTTCAACCTTCCAACGACGCACAGATGTAACACCGAATAAAAAAGAGATAGGATGGGCTTGATCCCAAAATTACAGTTTGGTTTTTTTTTTTTGCTTCTTAGCAAGACAGAACCATTTCAAGAAGTATCAGAAACATGATGGAGAGTTGTTTTTCTTGATACTTCATAACATTTTCACCTGTAGCATTTTGGCTGCTTTCTCTCTCTCTTTTTTTTTTTTTTTTATGGCTTACGAGTAAAAGAGGTTTTTATCGAAAATCTGTTTTTCAGGAACAAGAAAATCAATACAAATGTATCAGTTCAAGCCTTTGTTAAAGAACTGGGAAAAGGTCCCCCTGTGCAAAATAGAAAGCCGAAAAGTCTCATTCAGATTAGGAACCGAACTTATAAACGTCTCATTATGTGAGACAAATCCCACACTTAACGTGGACTTTTTTCTGCCTAAGAGTTTGTAAAGATCCTGGTGCCATCACAAGCGACTCATAAACCAAATCCAAAAAGGCTAAAATTATCAAGTAACTGGTTTGCAATGATTTATTTGCCCAATTCCAGCCATAACCGAATTCCTGGGGCTTTGATAATCTCTTTAGCACCATCGGATTGGGCTTTGCGTGTGACAGTTTTATCCTTTCCCGTTCCCCTCCATCCTTTTGTTAACATTAAACAAAAAATAGGGAAGCAGTGTGACTGATCTGGCATTCTTCTCAGCAGCTCCTGCCATCCCAGTGTCAATGTTTCACCTTTGGGAAGGGCTCCAGAGAGCCAGGAGAGATGTGCATCCCTTGCATTGTATTGGACTCCTCGGGAGCTGTTGTAGCGATGGGGAGATGCACTTAGCTCCAGTAAATCCAGCAGTTATTTAACCCTTATAAAGATCTATATATTTAATTTTCACCATCCTCTAGTCCAAGCTGGAATGTTAAAGGACAAAGTTGACTTCTGTATTTTAAATAGATTAATCTCATCTGCTTTTTGTTTTTCCTTCACAGAGTTTTTCACTTCTACTTCATTTTTTTTGGTCTTTTGTTTGTTTGTTTTCTGATGGACGCATTCCAGCAGATCCAGGATGTGTTTGACTGTGCTCCTACCATATCAAAATCTTCACCACGCACAGATTTCAGCAAGTTGTGAAGGAAAGCAAGAGATGTTTTTAACTCTCTGCCTCTTCTCCGAATTTCCTGGAGCCTGAACTTCTCTCTGTCTCAACCATGTGATGTGGCTGAAGCCCAAAGCCTCTCTCTGAGTTGAGGGAGGAAGCCAGTGCAATGGCTGAAGTATCAGTGCACACCTCTGGAGATGTGGCCAAGCCTTTGCTCCAGCACAGCTTTTCTCTATGACCATCAAAAGCCTTGGACCTGCTCTTCTCAAAGGAGGTGGGAAGCTCCTGGTGCTCACATCTTGCTCCTGGTGCTTGCGTCTCAAGCCTGGTGCTTGTATCTCTCTCCTGTGCTTGCGTCTCCATCCCAGTGCTTGCATCTCACCATTGGCTCTCACTCCTGATGCTTGCATCTCACTCCTGGTGCTTACATCTTGACCCTGGTTCTTACATCTCACCCATGGTGCTTGCATCTCCCCCCTCATTCTTGTATCTCCATCCTGGTGCTTGTATTTTGACTATGTCACGGTGGACACAGACAGGTTTAGCAGGTAGATAGCTGCCCCAAGCCCCTGAGCCTAGAATCCACCACCCATCACGTGGAAAATACTAAGTGTTTGTAGCCTCCTTGTAGGAAGAGGCAAGTAACATGAGATACATTGGTTTTTGTTCCTCCATCTGCCCCCATGACAGACTAGGGCTTCCTCAAGGACCATGTGGTTGGCGGATGATGTGGCTTAGATGGACATGGGACTATGCAGGTAGGAATTGGCAGGATCTGTCCCAGCACTCCTAGGGTGAGGGAAGAGGCCAACAGGGAAGAGAGGCAAAGTCACCCTGCTTCGAGTGATGGTTTTTAGGTGAACACGCATAACTCAAAACATGATTCTGCTTTTCTACAAGGAAACTGCTCTGCTTGTCAACCCATAATATAGATTCAACTCCATGTTCACCACCTCACTTTGTACCTCCACTGTGGCTCTATCAAGCAGGATAACACAACACATAATGCATAATTATATATACTATATATTATATAATATAAATATACAATATAAATATAAAAATATAAAAATAAAGATAATACAATAATAACAACACATTTATTGCTGCAGCTACAGAGAGAAAGACCATTTCTCGGATGCTATAGGAGCCATACGTGGGTAGCACATATATGTCTCCAGAAGGCTTTTTTCAAGATCACTGCAGTAGAGCAAGTTCAGAAATTAGGGACGAGCAAAACAAGGGTGAAAAATGAGCTCCCCAAAACCCTTTGGCAACAAAGACCTCAACGGAAAGTAACATCTTGAGAACAAAATACATACAGTGTGGAGACAAATAGCTAATGGACAATATATAGAGAATCATGGAATGGTTTGGATTGGAAGGGACCTTAAAGATTATCTCATTCCAACCTCCCTGCTGCAGCAGAAAGAAAATCATCAGCATCAAGCTGTTCTTGTGAGATATTTGTCAACGCTAATGTTACATTTCTCAACCTGAGAAAAATAAACATCCCACCATGAAGTGGTGCTTCACCTTCAAAAACTTCCAGTCCAGGCTCCCAGGGGGCAAGGGAAGGTGCGTTTAGGGTTGAGGGTGGGTGGTCTCCATCTCTCGAGTCCTGGATGTCTCTGACTCTGCTGCAGGCTCTCTTGGTGCTGCTGTGGTCTTTCCCCTCCCTTCTCCTCCTCCACTTGCTCTTGCCCTCCCTAAATCAGTCTGTCCTGCATCCCATTGCCAGAGCTCCACTGGCTTTTCAGATCCCAGCCTGAGTTGCGGGTGCTGGGATTTTGGGTCAGACACGTTCCAGGGAATAGCTCTAAGCCCCAAAGTGGAAAGAGAGCCCTTTTTTTTCCCTGCTAGCCAAAGACAAAAGTGCCCCTGCCTCTCTCCACTCCCTGCCAGTCTTACCCGTCATCCCAATTAAAGGGCATCCACTGGATGAGAAAACCTCCCTGGCGTTAATCACGGCGGTAACAACCTGCAGCCGCCAGAGCCGCGTAATAAGGTCACATCCAGGCAGCAGAGTAACCCACTCCTCCTGTCACCTCTCGTCAGCCCTTTCTCCCCACATGCCCTTTAATTAAGGGTCGCTAAAGACTTTCACTGCTTGGAAACAATCCCGAGCCTGGGTTTATATCTGCAGCTGAAGGCATGGGCATGGATTTTTGCAGCGAGGAGAAGGAGCGAGGGTCTAAAAATGATGCTCCATTAATGGACATTAATGGACACTAAAATGAAAATAAACCCTCCCAGGCTCTCCCATCAGCTCCGTGTCCTTTCAGTGCTGCCTGTCTTTGGATAAATAAAATATCAGGCTCAGCCCTGCAGACGGAGCCAGGAGAGGCAGAGCCACTGCCGGGGTCAATTCCCAGCCCTCCCCTTCCCTGCGTGCTCAGCTGCCTTCCAGATGCTGACTAATCCATTCATTATTAGCTAATAACGAGTGATGCCCATTAATGGTGGAGACTGTGTCTTCCTCTGCTTTGTGCAATGCCAAACACTGCCAGTACATGATGAGTAAATAAGGTTGTAAATAAGACTCGTGGGTCTGTGTGGGACAGGGATGCATCTACCACCCATCCTGCTTTTGGGTATATATGTAGTTCTCCTTTCCACGTGTACCTTCAAACACTGTGTCATGGTCAAAGCTGCTGCAAAGCTGTCATGGAGGAAGCCAAAGCCTTTGGAAAACTGGGATTCCCCCTCCTGATGGCTGAGAAATATTTGGACACATAAAGAGCAGCCTTGTATTCAAAGGGGACGAAATTGTGGTGGAGGCTTCCTACCTCCATGAAGAACCAATGAGCTCATTAACAGGTGATGGAGATGAGGGTGGGGATGGGATGTCTGATTATGGGGCACTATTCATCTACCTAGAATAAAATCTCTGGACCTTACAACAGTCCTGGGTGGGAAAGGAGATGTGCCATCTCATGGGACACACCTCACTGTTCTGGGCTTTTAGACCCGGTGACCAATTCCAATCTGATTACACAAGCAATGTTACAACAGCTGTGTGGAGTGGAAGGTTGCAGCACAAGCCCAACCCCTACTAGACACTTGAGACTTCCCACCACAGAGGCACAAAATGTTAAGGGTTGGAAGGGAGCTTGCAAGATCACCTAGGCCACCCCCTCGCCAGAGCAGGACCACATTGAGCAGGTCACACAGAATGCATCCAGGTGGGTTTAAACTGTCTCCAGAGGAGACTCCACAACCCCTCTGGGCAGCCTGCTCCAGGGCTCCATGATCCTCACAGTGAAAACGTTTTTCCTTATGTTTCTGTGGAACCTCTTATGCTCCAGCTTACACCTTTGCCCCTTGTCCTATCATTGGACATAACTGAGCAGAGCCTGGCTCCATCCTCCTGACACTCGCCCTTCCCATGTTTATAAACATTACTGAGGTGACCCCTCAGTCTGCTCTTCTCCAAGCTAAAGACACCCAGCTCCCTCAGCCTTTCCTCAGCAGGGAGATGCTCCACTCCCTTCATCACCTTTGTGACTCTGCTGGACTCTTCCGACCAGTTCCCTGTCCTTCTTGAACCGAGGGGCCCAGGACTGAACACAGTATTCCAGGACAGATTAGAGGGGGAGGAGAACCTCTCTCCACCTACCAACCACAGCCCTTCTCATCCACCCCAGGAAGCCATTGGCCTTCTTGGCCACGAGGGTGCATTGTTGGCTCGTGGTCACCCGGCTGTCCATCAGGACCCCCAGGTTCCTTTCCCCCATGCTACTCTCTAACAAGTATATATATATATATATATATATATATATATATATGGTGTTATTCTTTCCCAGATGCAAGACTACACTTTCCCCTGTTGTTTTTCATTTGACTTCTCCCTGCCCAACTCTCCAGCCTGTCCAGGTCTCACTGGATGGCAGCTCAGCCACTCCTTGCTGACAGTGCACTCTGTTCCCTCATCCAGGTCATTGATGAATATATTGAATAGTACTGGCACCTTGGCCACAGGCAAGCTCCTAGACCTGCTCAAACCTCCTTAAACAACCATAACCCCAAGTACATCAAAAATCTGGGGGCTTTGGTTATCGAACGATGACTGGAGGTTCACGGCTGGTTGCTCGCAGGGACCACAAGCTGGGACAGGCATTCTGGGGCTGGTGGCATCTAGCAGGGGAAATACTCACATCCAGGAGCTCCATGGGCTCCTCAGCTACCAGCAGGAGTCACCTGAGTTAAAGCAGCTGGAAAATGGAGTGAGCTTGATGGAGAGACAGGTCTGCAGATGAACATCTTGGGCCCCCTCTAACCGCCAAGCTGCGAGCGAAACAGATGGCTCGGTGTTAAATGTGAATTGCAAACCTCAGAAATAAGAATGGAGCTTGTGCCCTTTCCTGCACCTTTATGATATATAAAGATACAGAAAGCGGTTTTATTTCTTTCAGAGAAAAAAAAAATGTTGGGTTTGTTTTGGGTTTTTTTATGTGGTTTGGGGTGACGGGTTTTTTTTCTTGCGTTAAGGAAAATAAGGCAGATTTTTGCCTGTCAGGAGCTTGGGGATCTCAGATGCTTTTTGGGGGTATTTCATCTCTGGGAAGGGGCAAAGCTTAGGACAATAAACTGAAAGTGCAATGCAATTAATGGCATGAAATACGGAAATTTTACACGCTGGGGACTCCAGGGTCCCTTGTCCATTTTATAGACATGTAAAGTCCTTCAGAAGAGCAAGGGACAAACAGGAGGATCTAGTCTTTGGCACCCTGCTCTAGGTGACACTGCTTTAGCAAGGGGGATGGACTAGATGATCCTCAGAGATCCCTTCCAAGCCCCACCATGCTGGGATTCTGGGATCTAAGAAGCCCATTCTCCACCCTGGCAAGCCCAAACCGGGACCGGAGCAGGGAAAAGCCATCTGCATCTCCCAGAGAGCTCTGCAAAGCCCGTTTGTAGAGAAATGGCCATGAGGGCTCTTTCCTCCTTCAGACGGGGATTACGACGTAATTAAGGTGGCATGTCAGAATAATTACCTCTCCTAGACAGGGAGCTTGTCCCTGGCTCCAATTTATTCTCCTGGAGTGGAATTAGCCGGGAATTCATTTGTGAAGGGCTGTGTTTTCATTCGGGTTGGCTTCAAATGAGCCAGTGGAGAGGCAAAAACATCCCTTCAGCCCTGCTTGCTCCTTCTTTCTCAGCAGGTTTCTTCCCTATAACAGTCCCTTGATGTCATACCCCAATAACAACCCAGTCAGTGGCTTTAAATACAGGTGGGACAATTAAACAGAAATATAAGATCGTGGTTGCTCCATACAATGGGGCATTTAAATATCTTTTGTTAACGTAACGACCGCTATTCAGACACAGACAAGAAAAGAGCGTGCGTCTTTTGGGAAAATAAATCTCGCACTGCTTTTATTTCCACCCCCTCCCCATATTATTCAGATTGCAACAAGGACCAGCTGAAGGATTTGCAGCTGAGGCTGCGGCTGGAGCAGCAGGAGTTGTGCCTGGCAGGTTCCGAGTGAGGTGCCGGCTGCGAGAGAAAATCAACAGCGTTGTAAGCAAAGAGGCAAAACCCCATCGTAGCTGAGCCCAAAGTGGCAATTGCTGCTTGCAGTCAGTGAAACTGAGCAGTTTGGTTTGGTTTTGTCAATTAATTAAGCTTCTGGTTCACC
The DNA here is from genome assembly GCA_025345505.1 of Todiramphus chloris collaris. Classification (NCBI taxonomy): domain Eukaryota; kingdom Metazoa; phylum Chordata; class Aves; order Coraciiformes; family Alcedinidae; genus Todiramphus; species Todiramphus chloris. The sequence continues at coordinate 770,053 of JANVCC010000064.1, forward strand.
TTTTAAAGGAATGGAGGAGGGGGATAAAAAGGCTTCTTAGGAGCTTTCGAAAATACCGCAGCAAAATGTTTTGGCACTTCTGAAACAAAGCCTTTCACTTCAGAGATACCAGGATGAAACATCTCAGCATTTTTCAAAGGTTTTCTGCTATTTAATTCTTTTTTAACCTGAAATTATTCACCTCATTAACATAATCCTGAATTCGCACTGCTCTGGTCCTCCTCAAACATCATTTCCAGCAGATTCACAAACTGATCAAAAAACCCCTTCGCAGTGTATTGACTTAAGGCTGTAATTTTGCCCATATTCACACTTTATTTCTAACTCCTAACTCTCTGATCAGTAAATACATCTATCAGACGGTGGTGAGCTCCATGAGAAACCCATCTTCAGTTCCCAAGATGCCCAGGAGAAGGTTTCAGGAGCCTCCAGGCAGCTGGCAGCCCCAGGAAGGATGGGGCTGAGGTAGGAATGCTCAGCTCCTCTACAGTGCTATAAATATAAATATGGGTGTGTGGCACTTGGGTTATTGAGATAAATTTGGAAGATGTTTTGCTGGGTTTATATAACACAAAGGTGACATGTGTTTACTTCTATCTGTCTCTGCTATAAATGTATATAGATATGGTCCATCTCAGTTTGGGCACATCCTCATCGCTACCTATGCATTCCTATAAATAGTGCATCCCTCAATGTCTCTGTGGCCCCAGTGAATGTCTGTACCCACAGCTGGGTGCATTCCTTCGGCCACCACATTCACATCCCTTCGTATTTGGATGTGCCTTTGGTAAGAGGAGCCTGGCTTGAGAAACTTGTAGGTCTCCATAAATCTCCATTTCTGTGTGCGTGGAAAGGCAGATTTGTCCATCCCAAACCCAGGAGCATAATAAAATACCACGATACCGGGGTCTGGAGGACTTTCTTCTCTTCTTCAGTTGATTTCATCAGAAATGTGTTGAAGAAGCAACAAGAATGCAGGCAAGAGTCTTGCAGTGTAAAAGGACTGATGCAAACTGGGTGCTGCTGGTATGGCAGTGGGGTGTTCGGAGATGGCATAGGGTGATGCTCAACCCTACCTGGCATCCTGGGAGTTTGCAGTGGGGTAGGCAGGTCACCAAGGGGGTCTTTTCAGGTGTGGGTTTGTACACATCCCTCTTCTTCTGGACTACCGCAGTGCTAACTGGTGTAATGGGTCACCTTGTGCTATTTATGGGTCTCACCTGGGTGCTTTGGGATCACCCTACCCTGGGTCCTGGCATTAGAAGAGAAGGGATACGACAGCTCAGTGCCCATTATGAAATAAGCTTAAGGCATCTTGTTAGCTGAAGGGCTGAATTCTCATTTATACTCCAGCCTCTCCAGGCTGCAAACACAGCTCCTGGAGCCCTTTTATGTTCTGAGCAGCTCAAGTGTAAATTAAAATCAGACCCTCCAGTGCCATTTCTTTTCTTCCAAAGAGAAAAAAAATCTCTTTGACTACAGGGAGTGAAGTGGGTTAGGATGGTTTGGGGTTGACTGAAATCTCCTCAACACCGAGGTGGGTGATGGACGTCCTTCATCTGAGAGTGAAAGTGTTTAAACTCCTTTCTGAGGTGAGGGTAGTTTGCAAACTGAGGCACAGCATCCATGGAAGAGAGAAGATTCTTGCCCCATCATGCCTGTATAAGAGCAAAGAGTTTTTCCCAGTTTCCCTCTCATCACAGGTCTCTGAAGATGGTCAAGGTCAAGGAACTCTTCTTGACTTCACTCACAGAGGAATGACATTGCAGAGACATGCCCAGCAGACAGCTGATTTTGCTGCAATAATCTTCCTGAAGTTTGTGCTCCACTGCTGTAAAAGAGGACACGGTGGTTTGAGAGTAACGAAATAAATCTGGGTGCACTGGTAATTGCATAGGCTATGTCTCCTGCCGTTGGGGTGAAAAGGTTTCCAGGGACAGCAGTGGTGAAAAGGAGAGGGATCCATCTGTAGTGTACATACCTGGGAATGGTATTAATTAGTACAAAAAAGAGGGGGAGGAAAGAGTGATTTGTCTGTGATGCACACAGAGATGTTCATCTTCTATGGAGCAGGTAGTGAGCCCGTACCAAATTAATACCTGGGGCTGGACCGTGGTCATACGAGGTGATGAGGACGTGTTGATGCCTGGGAATGAGGATTTTGGAGAAGGAGTTGTCAAGACTCACCAGAATCTTCAGAAACTATCGGTTAGGTCACTCTGACCCTACTGATGACAATGACGATAATGAGGGTGCCCATTCCACTCCTAGCAATCTCCCCACCACAGCTCCTGGCCTCTGGGTGACTCCAGACACCTGCTCTGGTTCTGGGGACACCAAAGCAGTCTGTCCCTGACATCTCTGCTCCTGTCACACGGCGCTGACGGAACAATGGGATGAGACACGCTTGCTGATTCATTGCCTCTCCTGGCGACGTCGAACAACCCTCTTAGGAGCTTCCCTGAGCACTTAATCAGAGAAGAGCTTATCTGTGGCATCTTAAGGACTTCTCAGGTGAGACGAGTCCTTCCCTGAATAAAGAAGTGAGCTAACATACAGGTGGAGAGAAGGCAAGATATTTTTTGACACCGCAGCTCTTAACATCTGATTGCAGCCTATTCCCGTGACGGATGCATGGAGAGGTGATGCCGGCTCTGGTGCACAACCTATTTGCTGTCTTTTCACTGGTCTCATTTCACTGAAGCTTGAACAGCCTCCAGCCTCATGCAAATGATCCTCGCAAGGTGAGACAGGGTCCTCCTCGCTACAGGGACTGCATAGGGAGATGTTAAGTGACTTGGCAGGAGCTGCAATTGATCTGATTCTGATTTCCCAACAGAAATCACCCCAATTACTTGCCTAAATCATCACGGAAAAGCTCTGACCTCCATATTCTTCCTTTACACCAAGGAGAAGATGCCGGAGGAAGCTGAAATTCAGATTCCTCCCTTTTGAATCACATCTGCTGCCATCGCTTGTGTTACGGCAGCTTGCAGAGCCCGGTGGAACAGGCACCCTGTGTGCTGGATGCTACCCACATCCAGCCCTTCAGTTATTATTATTGCTATTGTTACGGAATAAATCATTCCTTAAGCTTCTCTCTTTCATTGCAAATTGTCCATGAAACACTTGCAATCTCTGCAGAGAGACACCCGGGTTGACAGACTAAATCAGATCAGTAATCAAATCCAGATCCCATCTCCTGCTACCTGGTATGAGTTATTAGGATTGGAAGGTGCTGAAGGAAAAAGCAAGAATCTCTGCAGGAGAATAAAAAAAAGAAATGTGTAGGAAAGGTTTTTCTCTGCTTAGATCTGACCTAGAATGATCTGGAGCTGTCTCATATATGTTATTTATCCTTTGATTTCTAGGTATTTGAGGCCTGGGTCTTAACAGCAGTTACTCCTGATGTTTGCAGCAACCAGGTCAAGGAGCTTCACCGGTTACCAACACAAAACAGATAAGAAGCAGAGGGACCAGGGTGGGTAGGGCCAACAAGAATGGAGGCAGATCCTTAAGTTACTCCTAAACCCAGTCGAAAACTATTTGGAGTCATAATTGTGCCAAAACCAGGTTTTAACGACACGCCAACCTCGACCTGAACGAAGTCCTACACCTGGCTGACAGGATATGGCCCATATGCCCCACTGGAGGCATCAAGAAGTGAAAATTTGCCCTCAGTCAGTAAGAGCTCCACAGTTTTTCACTTCATATTGTTTTCCTTGTGATTTAGGCACAGATCTTCTGATAAAAGCTGTCTCCCTGCACTGCCCCATGCCAGGGTCAATACTGAGTCACTGTCTCTAAGATCTGGACTCTTCGTAGACACAGGTGAAGCTGGGGGCTCAAAACTGCACGTGCACTTTCTTCTAGGGCTTTCTGGCTCAAAATCTGCCCATCCAGAGAAATCAGATGTTTTTGCAGAGGATGGGGAGAGGGTGGCTCATGTTGCACCCTTGCAACCCCTTTTTAATTATTCGCTTGCACCAGAAAATGATGTCTTCCTCATCTGCAGGTGAAGATTCAAGGTTTGGTTTTCTATAATGTTTGGTTTTCTCTAGTTTATTTTTCCCTATTCCCCTGGTGCTTTGCTTGGCAGAGAAACCCGTGCAGCCTGGGCTAGCAGCTCCCACTTTCTTAAGCTCCAAGAGGCAGCCAGCTCCAGAGGAAGCAAATTGGAGGATGGAATTTATTTTATACCATTTCAATTAAGTGACAAGGAAGGAGACGGATGCCTCATGACACAGAATAAAATCCAAACAAGCTTGAAGCTGCTGTCCCTCCGCCCTGGCCTCGGTTTCACGTTTGTTTCTACCCACGACTGAGCGCCAGAGCATCAGCAAAGGCTTAGTAAAGCCCTTTCACCACAGAACAAAAAAAGTGGTTCAAAAGTGGAGGAGAGAAAGCAAGCACCCGGTTTCTCCTTGCTGGAGAACCATAAGCACTCATCGATGGGTTTGATCCCTGCTCTGGAGGAGAGATTTCCACCCTCTGCATCCGCGCTGCCTCCCAGCGCCTTCCCCACTCCAGCACTTCCCCGGGGACTGTGTCTAAATGGGATTTGAACTCCCCCATCCTTATCGCAGGCTGGCGACAGCTGACCGAAGCCTGAGGCTTATTCTTTCTGACTCTTGAAAAAGCATGTATACACACATATATCTCCTCTTTTGCAGCTGCTGGAGCATTGGCTTTATCCTCTCCCATTTGCACTTTCTCCCAGGTTTTTTTTTGCATTGCATGGTGAGGAGCGTGCAGGTTTTCAAGCACTGCAACCCCATCTGCAGGAATAAACCTCGCAGGGATCGCCTCTGGAGTTAGTCCAGGGCTTGGCAGGGGGAGGATTTAACAGTGCCAGGGTCGGGGCGCAGCCACCCCGAAGTTGTATCCGAGTACTTACAAGGGACATATATTTCTCGCTCTATAAGATTATGTCTGAACAGTGGGATACAGCCTATAAAAGGAAAAACTCCTGACTTGCCCTATGAAGTCCTTACCCAGATGAAAAAAAAAAAAATCCCACTCTTCTTCTTCTCTCTGCTGGTAATTAAAATCACCAGCTTCATGTTTCGAAGCCCTGGATTCAGGTTCCCAGCATTATTCGGCAGGAGCTTTGGGGGCTTTTGGCAGCATCCTTTGCAGAATAAACCTTCTCGGTCTACACGGGGAAGAAAGAAAAGCCTTTTCTGATTGTCAGAGCCACCATCTGAGTGCAAAATGCAGAAACAGATGTTTTTCCACACAAAGACCAGACCGGGGGCATCTCCTGCTGGCTGCCTCTGCCCAGACAGAGCAAGTGGAGACAATCTGCTTCCCGGGAAACATGCAACTGCAAGGATTTTCCTCTCTTTTGGGATGTATGTCCTCCAAAACACCAGGCTCAGCAGCTTTGGCTCTTGCTGTTCCTGTCAGAGCCCTGAGCAGTGCCCAGAATCTTCTCGCAGCCAGAGCACTGGGTTCAGGGCTGGGCACCTGGGTCCTTCTCTGGGAGGTGGCTTCACCCCTGTGGTGCCAATCGTCTCCCTCCTCTGCCCCGCAGCAACTCCCCAGCCCCTTCTCAGTTCAGGTAAAAACAGATACAGGTATGGATGGTATGGACATGGACATGGACACGGACATGTATGATATAGATCTTATGGATGATTTAAATATGGATGTATAGAGAGACAGAGATATAGTTATAGCTATAGATCATGGCTATAGATATAGATTATATGGATATGGGTATAGATTATATGGATGTGGATGTGAATGGTAGATGTAGCTATGGATGCAGATACAGATGGTTATCGATGATATGGATACAGATGATAAAAATACAGATACTGATATCCATATAGATGGAATGGATACAGATATGGATATGGATATTGGTAAAGATGTTATTGACATGCCTATGAATGTGGATATGGCTATAGATATAGATAGGTATAGATAGGTATAGGTATAGGTATAGGTATAGGTATAGGTATAGGTATAAATGAAGATGAAGATGATAAAGATGAACATTATAAATATGATAAAGATAGCAGATATATATAAAAATAATGAAATAAAAGCAGAGATAAAGATGATAGAGATAGATAGAAATGGAGATAGAGATGGAGATAGAGATGGAGATGGAGATGGAGAGAGATAGAGATAGAGATAGAGATAGAGATAGAGATAGAGATAGAGATAGAGATAGAGATAGA
>JANVCC010000064.1:776253-815758 GCA_025345505.1 Todiramphus chloris collaris
ATAGAGATAGAGATAGAGATAGAGATAGAGATAGAGATAGAGATAGATAGAGATGATAGAGATAGATAGAGATAGAGATCCAGAGAGGATGCTATAAGAAAAGCGAGTAATTTCAGGGCATTATCACAGAGTTTGGGCCACTCAGACCCCGCTCAGTGCTATGTGGGGTGAAAACCATCACCCACAATGTGAGTGGGAAAGAGGAGGGGAGAGAAATTGAAGCCATCCCACTTGAAGCTCCCACAAAAGCCCCTGCTGGGACAAAAATCATTTGTTACATTAATCGGCACTGGAGATAGCGCCAAACAAATGAAAGTTATTAAAGGAGGGGAGATGGATGGAGCTCGAGGCATCCGTTTGTTTTGCCAGCGCCAAATTCGTTTCCAGAAAAAGCCCTTATCAATTCCCAGGGAATAGTTTGCCCTGTCAGTGCCGAGCGGGTGTTAATGTTCTTTACGGCTCCGTGAGAGCCGGTGCAGTGACACCAATCTAAATAAGGGAGGAAGGAAGGCTTAATCTGCCTGTCACTGACCAGTTATTAACATTTTAGAACAAGGGCATTAAAGGAGAAAATTCTGAGAGGTCAATTTGTACTTCAGGAGAAAAGCCAAAAAGATAAGGAGGAGAAAAGCGATGTCTGCCAGCCAAGGGAAACGATGCTGGTCAGGAGCCTGGGGTGGACCCGGCTGCTCTCAGGGTACCCAGAAAATGCAAAGGACCTTAGGTGGTGATGGATGGGCATGAGACTCTGCAGGAAAATGTCTTCCCCTCCTTGCTGTGAGGGTCTCCAGCTGAAGCCCAGCTTTCCACCCATGCCCTTGGCAGGGATGTCCCTCCTCTCCACACTCGCTTGCAGTCTCTGCACCCCAGAGGCGGCTGCGATTCAGTGGGGCCGCGTGCGCTTGCTCTGCAAAGCCCTGTGGGATGAAAGCTGTGTGCTTAGATATGGTTTATCCCTTCCAACCCCTGATGATAATCCAGGATTAGTCCTTCTAGTATATGATTACGTTTTGCCCACTCTCTTTGAAACGACATCGCTCTGGCCCTTTTTCCCTGCAGCTTGCCCACCAACCCTTAGGAAGACTCTTTGCCAGGCTCTGATTAAACCCTGCTTGCAGCAAAGTCCCACCAGGATCCCAAAAGGCTCGATGCATGCGTAGCCCTCATGGTCTGCACTTACCCTCCTCTCTGCAGAGCTCAGCATCCTCCAGCCTCGAAACACCCATCACCTCTAACGTCCCCAGGGGGATCACAGAGGGACTGGGAGGAAAACTGCATATTTTCATCCCCAATAATAAAAAAGCAGCTTTGCCTGCAGTGATGGCTTCTGGCCGTCACTCCCTCAGGCAGCTGGATCTGTAGAGAAACATCAGCCAGGCTCCATTCGGGAGCACGGTACCAGCCGAGAAGTCAGCACCATTGCTCCCCATTAGGTTTCTTTGCTATGTGTGTTGCTGGGCCATTAAAGGAGCTGTGTGAGAGCTGTCTGGTTGCTTGCAGGAGCAGCAGAGCAGCAGGAGAGACAGCAGCCGTCCCTCACATCATTTCTCCAGGGAGAATGAAAAGAGAGAGAAACAAAAAATTTTAAAAAACCCAAAAGAAATCCAAAACTGCAGCAGCGGAGTCAGAAGGACCAATATTTCTACTGTTTTTATTTTAAGAGAGGAGATTTTGGTGTGTTTTCAAGCTCATTATTACACAGGGAACTTGACTCCAAGGTGTCTGGTAGGGCTTGGGATGCTGTTTGGGATGGTACTGCCTGGGGTGATTTAATGCAGGTCCTGCCAAAATAAACATGGGGAGGGGCTGTGCTGGGGCTGAGTGCTTTGAGATGCAGCATTTGCACTGAGGAGCTGCCTTCAGCCCCCATTCTGATATACAGGCCAATTTCTTGCCTTCATTGATGTCATTGAGGGGATCCAAAGGGCAAAAGGATGCACCGAGGGCTGAGCTGAGGAATACCCACCTTACTCTGGGATAACAGCTTGTCCTCCTCATTATTTTGCCTCTGAGATGGGGCATACACAACTAAGACATGCATCCACCACTACCAAGTCCTGCCATGAGGTTTTACCCTGTGGCTCATGCCATTTTGCCATCAGATAACCCTCCTTTCCCCCTCTCTCCTTATCCCAGATACTCAGAAAAGCAAGGCAAAAAGCAGCAGCCATTTCCAGGGTGGCTCAAGCAACCTTTGCAGACCTGCCACCAACACCCAGGTGTCTGATGGTCCCCAGCCAGCATCCATTACCCTGCACAGACACAGTAATTATTGCCCAGCCTCTAATAAACTGACTCAGCACCACTAATAAATGAAAAAAGCCCTTACATCTGGGGGTGTGCAAAGGAGAGCAGTTAATTGTGATGGATTTTTCTGCTACAAAGGTGGCTGCAGCAACAAATCCCTCCAGTCCAGGGCTTGGCATAACCCTCAGACCCCCAGCCATAGTTTTTGGATCAAATGAGGATGCTAAATCCATAGAAATTCATTGGAGAAGGGGGAAAAATGTAACGCTGAGCCTCCAGTCCCAGCCCTCACTTCTTTGATGGCCCCTCTTGCAAGACTAGAATCCATGAAAGATGGTTTTAATACCCGGTGTGCCGCAGGGATATTTGTTTGGTGACAGCTTCTCGCGTTCAAGTCAACCAGCCTGAATCCACCCGCTAAATAAAGAGATGCCAAAAGTTGGTCTCACCCCAACGCGCATGGGAGGGGAGCAGGGGAGATGGATGGATTTTATTATTGCCATTATTATTATTATTATATTGGGTAAATGGAAGGAAAAGCAATGCTTTCTCCCAGTCCAAAGGCCCCATTGCCAGGGCTGGCTCTCGATGACAGAGCGTCGCGAGGCAGCACAATAACAGCAAATTATAAATCATCGCCTTTTGTCTCAGAGGGAATGCCACGAGTCAGGGACTTACCCTCCATCGCCTTCCCATAAACAGGGTGACATGCAGGAGGAGAACAGACACTGGCACTGACCCAAACCCAGTGGGGATGGTGGGGCCACACGTTCCTGTGATGTCCTGACTGTTCCCTGACACACGTGGGGCAGAGGAGCTGGGCTTGCCCACAACAAGCCAACCCAAACAGCAACATGAAGTGTTGAATTTGGCTTCTCTTTCCTCATTAGAGCTGATTACACTAATTGACATGTTTGTTTGGGGCTGGATATATTTTGTTGTCCTTTTTTTTCCTCAACTTTTTTATTTTTTGGAGCTCAAACAACATGGTTGTTGCCAAGTAGTTGTAAGAACGAGTGCTTTCTAGAGGAGATCCCAGACCTACAGGGACTGGCCACCTCCCCCCCTGCAAAGCAGGGTTGGCAGGAGCAGATCCTTTTATTCCAAAGGCACCACGTCCTTGTGCCTTTTCGGCATGTTACTTCTTTTGCAAAGTGCCCCAAGCCTGTTTTAAAAGGATTAGCCGCCTCTTAGTGATTCAGCCATGGCTTTCCATCAGAAAATTTGCTTGCATTCCCTGTCTTCCCCCGAGGAATCGCAGGTCTTGCTCTCACCCCACTATTAGATTTGGTTAATCTCTACAAAGCAGAGATGTAGGGATGCTGTAAGCCAGTAAAATACGGGATACGGTACCCAGAGCAGCCCAGAGATGCTTCTCCCATCCCATCCCATCTGGGATGGAGCACCTCAGTCAATGCACAGCTGCTGAAGAGCTCAGGTTTTCAGCCACTGCAGCAGCAAGGCACTGACGTTCACACACTTTAGTCCCTCAAAACTAAAATAAATGATCCCCTTGGATTAAACAGGGCCGTGGCTGTGAAGTTCATTTGAAAGCTATCGCTGTCGGGAGCGTCGAACTGCCCCCAGCCTGCCGGGGCGCATCGGGCAGAGCTACATTACCTCCTCAATCAGCATTAAATTCCTGATAAGCCTGGCTGATTTTTGAAGATCTCCCATCTAAAGGTCAAGCAAATCATCTGCTGTGGTGGCAGAGAGAAGGAACAGCAGGGAAGCGGGTACCAGCACAGCCGGAGCAAGGGATGTTGCTGCTGGCTGTGGACCATCCTGGCCTCTCCAATTCAGAAGCAGGTTCCTGATGCTGACCAAGCCCAGGGACTGAAAGGAGAAAGAAAAACCCTGAGGCATCTCCAAACGTGGAGTTTTCTCAAGAAAACAAAACCTCTTGAAACAGTGTGATGTTGAGCAACAGGAATATTGCACTGTTCAGAGGAAAAGATCTTTGTTAAGCAGAATCTCTTTCCTGTATATCTTATATATGAAAATTTAGGGGTAATTTGGCTTATTTTGATACAAAAGCCACACTCACCCCTTCATCTGCTTTTCTCCTCCTCCTCCCCTGGGAGCATCCTACTTCCAGCCCCACATTCCTTCTCTCTATCTACATCAGGTACCCAAAAGCCACCCAGAGCCCAAATAACCGCAGCCCACAGCAAACCAGCCACCAACCTGCCACCCTCTTCCCTCACCCCGTCGATGGCAGTTAAGACATCACAGCAACTCGCTTTGGCATCCCTGTTTCTACCAGGCAGCCGCGCGATAACGCGGCCGGCCCGTTAGCAGATTAGTTCTATTGCGCCGCGAGGCACCCGGCGAAACCATCGACGAGGCGCTTACAGAATTAGGACCCGGCGTTTAATCGCTTTGCTGGTGGCTGAGAGTTATTAAATTCCCCTGAGTTCAGCAACTTTCGAGCCCAGCTTCTTTTTTTTTTTTTTACTGCAAGGCTCAGAGCAAAGCTCGGAGCTTTATTTGAGGTGCTTGAACCCAGTATTTCTTCTGATTCCCCATCCGTGCTCCATCCCTGTGCTCCGAAGGAAGGCCAAGATTGGGCAGCTTCATTTAGAAACCAGAGGGGGAAAAAAAAGAAACAACAGAGCAAAAGCAGAGACTAGAAGAATATTAATATTTAATCACAGCAGGGCAGAGGTTGCTGAGGCAATTGCTGTTAAATGTTATTGAAACAAAGCATCCATATTCCCACTGTAGGGGTAGGTTAGAAGAGCTGTTTTCCTCTGCTCTGCTCTTGAGATCCATGCCATGAGTAAATCGTCCTGTTAGGGATTTTCCCTGTGGAGGGAAGGGAATAGATTCGCAGATAAAACAGGGTTTCAAAGCTGCTTTTTGCAGAACACCTGCAAGAAGCAGCAAATATGGTGGGGAAAAAGTGGCAGCCCCTTGGAGGCAGGGGATCCTGCCTTTCTGGGGGTGTGTATTTCTATACGTGGCTGCTACAGCAGGTTAGTACATACCAGAGACGTACAAAAGCAGAGTGTGCAGCCCCCTTGCTCTCCTGGTCCATCTCCTGAGGAACCAAGAGAAGCTTTCTCCACCCTGCCAAACGCTCCATCCGGCCAAGTGATCCCTCCACCTTCTCTCTTTATTCTCTCCCTATTCAATATAAGATCATCCTAAATATATTTCTCTAAATTAATGAAGTGGGCTGTGGCTCTGCTCGTGTTTCACCCCTCCACCGATTTTCCGTGGCAACCTGCCCATGCTTCCTGAACTGTGGGCTTTAGAAAGCCCCCAAGATATTTCAGAAGGAGCCTCAAGGCTTGGCATCTTATCTCAAAACCTGCAAGGGGTTAAGCATCAGGCAGGAGCTCCTCACCACCTGCTTTGACATGTCATTAGCAGATTTGATATCTCACTTTCGTCAAAGCGGGATTTCTTCCCGGAGAATTAATTCTAATTTTTTTTGCCCGCACACAAATCATTAGCCGGGCTCTCCAAATGAAGTGTTAACGTTTCCTGTCACCTTCTGCTCCCCACTCCCTGCAATTCCTTAAAGCTGCTGCAATCAAGACCATGAAAAGCTAATCAATTAAGCCCCAATGTATCAAGAGCTCATGAGCCACTGTGAAGAACCCAACACATCATTACCGAGCTTGTGAAATTTCTGCCTAAAGAGCAGATGTGTGGAAAGACAAAGTACACTGTGGCCCAAGGTCTTTTTCTCCACCACTACCTTCATCTCAGTGCTCCTCATAGTGTCAAGTCATCTCTAACTTCTCAAGTGCTTCCTGACTGGGAGAGGACACTTGTCTTCTCCCTGCTGGCAAAGAGAGATATTATAGATGTGTTGAGATACTGGCTATGCCCCAGTTGATTTCATCATCCCTATGTGGGTTTTGGGTTGGTTTTCTTCCTTTGGAAAATCTCTCTGGAGACAACCAAAGAGGATTTTCTCCCCTCTTTTCAACTGAAACCCCCAGAATCCTACAAAACACACCCCTGCCCCAAAGAATCTCCACTCCAAACACCTCTGCTCCAAGCTGCCAGCCTCAGCCAACACTTTTTCTCAAGTTAAACCCAAGCATTTGCATGAAAACACCAAATAGAGAGTTTGCCTGCCCTCGGATTTTAGAACAGAACTGTTGTCTCCATGGAAACCCACACTTTTGATTTTTTTTTCCTTTTTTTTCCCCCTTTTTTCAGTTCAGAAACCAGAGCATCAAGGCACAGAACAATCCAAAGGGTGAGCTAAGAATGGCCATTTTAAGTACTAGCATTGCAGGAGGGATGTATCTCATTTTTTCCAAGCAGAAGACCTCAGTTTGGTCGAAGAAAAGTTTTTTTCCATAATATTTTGGGTGTGGGCTCCCACAATGTGAATTGTGGCTGGGCAGTCCCATGTCAGTCTGGTGCATGCCTGAAATCCAGCTCTGTGTTTCCACGCCAACTCCATTCAGGCTTTTTGCTCAAATTGCCCTTAAGAGAGGCCAGCTTCACTCCTGAGGGCAGACATCATGAACCTAAAGGTTTCTTCATTCCCTCAGAGCTGCTCTTAAGGCAAATCTCCCCACGGACTTGGGCAGATCTGAAAACATCACATGTACAGGAAAGAAGACAAGATTCCACCTTCCCAAATATTTTTAGTTTCTAGAGCTAAATATCTTTTCAAAGGGTAAACTCCAAATTTCACATCCAAACCACCTCAGATGCTGGAGCAAGGTGCTGAGAAATCAGCTGTGGTTGGTCTCATTCAGCAGCCCTCCAACACCAGCACCCTTTCTCAAAGTTGTTCATCTCATCCAGCATCTCAGGTCTTCTTCAAAGCATTTGGCACTGGTGACCTCTTGGGAAAAGGCAACCAGATTTTCATCCGGTGATGAAAAGTAGGTTATTTCAGTAGTAAACATGTTCATGGTCATGCACCTTTTTGGGTCAACATTGGAGTTATTGCTCCCAATCCTCCTCCAGGTCATTATTAAAGATACCCCAGCATCCGGTGTCTTCTGAGGCTTTATCTGGTGCTCTCAGAAAATTCTGTCTGAGAAAACATCATAGGAGGTGCTTTCTCCTACCCTCAGGACCCTGTTTGTCAGGGATGTCATCTCAGCTGCCTATGAGTTTAATACACGTACACCCCCCCAGCTGGTTTCTAAAGCCCATGATGTTTTGCAGGCTAAAAGCTGCTGTATATTAAAACCATTATCAATAGGTCTTGAATATTGCTGGACTTCCTAATTACTCCTGATGACATGCTCAATGACAGGAGTGAAGTTTGAGGTCAACCACAGGAAAAAAAAAAATCTGCAGCAGTTTCTGCCTCTTAAGGGGACAGATGGAAACCACAAAATGGGTCTAAAATTTCCATCGGGCAGCCTGACCTCTCTGTGCTGCGCTTGGACTTGAGCTCCACAGCTCTGCTCCACCTCGTACAAAATGTTCTGGAGTGAGACTCCTCGTTTCTCTGATTTAAGAAGTTTGCCGTTGCCCTTTCCTGGCAAGTCATATTTACAGGTGAAAATGCAGGGTGATATTTAGAGGTAAGTGGTATTTATAAGTACATATGCAGGGAAATGTTTACAGGCAAGATACTCATGGGTAATTATAGATCGATACTTCAAAGCAGAGTAAATAGAGAGGTAAAAGACCTTTGCTGGGATGTTACAAATAAATATTTAGATACAACAGATGCACATAAGTAAGTTCAGGCTATGTGGAAGAGATAAAGATTGGAATTCAGGTGGAGCCCTTTTATAGGCTGTGTTGTTAACAGGGTATCCATAACTCAGCAACAGAAGAGTGTCTGAGCATCGCTATCAGCTCAGCCCCACGGTCCATCAAACCTGGCGTCAGGTTTCCAAATGCAGCTACTAGCAGAGATGTAAGGAAGGAAGCGAAGGTCAGAGAAGTCTTCTCTTTTCTTTTTTTTTTTCCCTGTTTAAGGAGCTCTGATGCCTCCCCATCCCACCACCCCTGCACAAAACCTGGGACCGGAGCCTCATTATACCTCCCCAGCTCCCCCCGCCTCACCGCATCCAAATCTCCCTTGCCAATCGCGCGGCGGCTCGTGTTTGACAAAGTTCAGCCAAGCAACGAGCAGCCTGGAAGGCCCTGAGATCCTGTAGAAATCCCCATCCAATTTATCAAGTCAAAAATTCAGCCGGGTGGGAGCTAACTGGGATGAAGCTCTGATCAAGGCAAGAGATTACGGCAGAGCCGGTTACACAAATCACGGCTCTGACTTGGGGAGCGGGGGGAACAGGAGGGTGAAGGGGAGTTTTTCCAGAGCTGGGCATAGCTGGAGATAAGAGCCTGTTGTTGGTAAATAAAAATGCTGGGGAATCGCATGTCTGATCAGTGTCAGCTCCCATCAGGCTTGCAGAAGCTGGCAGCATTATTTCCAGGCTTTTCACCGAGAATACTAAGGGCATTTGGAAAGGCAAGAACAAAGCTACAACTTTATTTGAGAGCAAAACAAAAGCAAACAAATGCATACCCAGAAGACTGAGCGTTGAAAGAGAGCGATAGACTATTCAGCCACCGTCTGAAGCGCCTCTTGGACAGCTCATGACTGTTAAAAAGTTTCCCGAGGAGCAATAGCGCTTGGGTTTTTTGGCTTATTTGTTTTTTGGGTTTTTTTTTCATGGAGAAAACACAGTGAAAGGATTGCTGATGCCTTTAGTAGTAAATGAAGACAAATATCCCCTGGCCATGAAGACTGCCGGAACGGGAAAAACACCAGTTGCATCATTTTGGAGTGGCTGAGCGATGCTTCGGGGTCCTCGGGCTTATTTTTAAAACCGAGCTTTTGCACCTCAAATCCCAAGGGGACTCAACGAGCTGCTGCTCTCAGCATGGCAGGTTGGGTACGAGCACCTGTCCCCTCGAGATACACCACTTCTTGTTCCTAAGATGTCGAGAGCCTCAGAGACCCCTGCTCCCCTGGTGCTCTCTCCTGACGGCCTCACATCCTCAGCATTTTGGGGAAAAAAAATGCAATTTCTCACTTAACTTTGGTCTTTCTCTGCTTTCAAACTATTTGTTCCCATTCTGCCTTTCTCAGAGGGCTTAAAGAGCCCTTTAGTATCTGGTATTTTCTCCCTGTGAAGCTACTTAGACATGGTAATCAAGTCACCTCTCTGTCTCCTTTTTAATAAATTAAGCAGATGGAACACTTTAAAGCTTTTTTTTCTTTCTTTTTTTTTTTTTTTTTTTTTGCCAGCCCTTGAATTATTTTCTGTGCCTCTTTCTCAGCCCTGGCTTCCCGTCCATGGTGCTTTACTGGCAGAGCTCATGGAGGGCACAGCTGCTACCTCTCCCCATCTCCATCCCCATCCCCATCCCACTGGTGTCTGCTCCCCAGGTATCAGGGTTGGAAAGCTGTGATCAGCCTCAGTGAGGTTTTAGAGTTTCAAACCTCTTGCCAGTCAGAGACTTCAGACAATCCAGCTCATTAAACGAAAAGAAAGGCTTTAAATTTACTGCCTCCATCAACGTATAAAGCCCTTGGCTTCCCGACGGCCGCTGCCCAACCGGCATTATCACGTAACAGCCTTTTTCTGTTTTATTTAAAGGCAAGAGATAATAATTAAAGATTGGATTATGAGCTAGCCCGGCATCGCAAAAAAAAAAGACACAACTTCATCGTATTACACAGCGTCAAAATTAATTAGAAGCGCATTAATCTCTAATCTAGGAAAATATTGTGGGATCTCTGGCCTCAATATAACATCCCCCATACGCTGACTGACAGCCTGCCCCTTTGAAAGTCTCCCTGCATCATCCCTGCAAAGAAACCTTTGCAAAACTCTGTGTAATCAATGTTGCTTTGATTAGTAAGAGCTTCCAGACGCTCTGGCAGACAGCTCCCACGATGCCTGCTGCGGATTGCCTTTGTGTGCTCAACGCGGTGCTTTGAGAGAGTTGTTTTAACAGCGTGAGTGAGTCAGGTCCCACTCCTGGTCCGCTGGCAAATCATCACTTTAAAACGCTTAAGAGCATTGCACGAAGGTGCCTAAACTCACATTGATCACTCGATGCCTTTGGGAGAGGGGATGGAGAGAGCTGAGCAAGGTGGAAATGTGGGCGGGAGAGCCCAGACTGGACATCAGGTGGATGCAGCTGAGATTTTTTAATGACTTGCTCCTTCCTGCTTTGCATAATCAAGACACAGCAGGGGTGAAGTGGCTTTGATGCAGCAGTGCTGCTGATGGCTGGTCAGGATGTGGGGGCTTTGCTGAAGCTCCAGCCCTTGTGTTTAGGTGATTTTTCAGACCCATCCCTTGGTGTCCACCATTCCCTGGGAGATGTTGAGCTAGGGCCTGACCCACAGGAGAGAGCTTCATCCCCCACATCCCAGATATTGGTCCAGGTGTGCTGAAGACAGAAGGCTGAGAAATGCCTGATGACCACAGCACTATGTCTATTTAATTTCAACAGTTACCAGAGCTGCATAGATGTTGGAAACAAGGCTTGAAGTGTAACCCAGAGCAGCAAATCAAGGAAAGCATCATCATCATCATTTTAGCAACACTCTCTCTTATTTCTAAAGAAACTCCTTCATTTGAGAAGTCTGGAAAACTTGGCATTGGGCACAGGAGGGCCTGGGGTTGGGAGGATTTCAACCTCTAAAGAGGAACCTGGACTCCAGTTGCTCTGAATGAAGCTGCAAAAGCAGTGCCCAAAACTCCCCACACCTTTGGGCAAAAGCACCTCTCCCTATTTCAGGTCTCAGGCTTCACTTAAAAAAACTGAATTTCCTTTGGGATCAAGCTCTATAGGGTCCTGTATGGTCACCCAAATTCTGGAGCCACCAACTGATCCTTTTATTTTGTGCAATAACCTGGAAGAAGCAAGAAAGTGGTGGTTGCTCAACATCTTTCATGTACAAAAGACAAGAAGCTTTTGGCTTTTCTGACCCAATCCAAATATTTACATTATTCAAGTGAAAAGGGGCTCAAGAGAAGACCAAAGGAACTGACCTGGGAAGGCAGGATCCCTGGGTGATGAGATGGGAGATGTCATTCAGCAAAGGGAAGCACAAGTTAAAGCAAAGTGGGAAGACCACTTAAATCACTCCTGCACTGCAGTGGTTTCTGAATTAATTGTAGCCTGGCAGGAAAACACCCAGGCATCCTGCTGGATAACCTGCTGGAAGGATCTGCTGTTAGCCAAGCAGCAATTAGGAGGGGAAACAAGTCATTAAGCTGCATTAAGACAAGGATGGAAAGTTTTAATGCTATGATACTGGTTGGCTGGGCAAACTTTGAGGGAGTCGACTCTTTCCTTGCTCATCTTTCAAACAACCTGCCCCAGGACACCCAGAGGACTGTGGTCCACATCATGCTGAGGTGGGATTGCCCGTGGGCCGATGCAGACAGGCTCGGTGTCTGGCAAGGAATGAGGATAAATCTGAGGTCTTGCAGGCTCATTGCTGCCATTGAGACAGATGAGGCTGCTCGGAGCCGGGCTCCAAGGCGGCCATCAGCTTCTGCAACTTTATGGAGTCAATGAGACTCCCTCCACCTCCCTGAGCTGAGGACAGGTACAGGAGATTGAAAAGACTTAAATTTGTGTCTGCAATTTGGGTATTGCATTTCTTAAACCGCAGGGATCAATTCGTTACATCTCGGGGAGATCAGCGCGAGCGTACACACATAAATACATTGGAGAACCCGCAGCTGTGTGTGGTTCCCCCTCCCTGCTTTAAAATAACCTGTCAGCCTCCTCTTGATCCTAATTGCAGCTGCACATTGAGTTTATATCACAGACATAAATATATATTTGTAATCTCCAGGACATCCTCCTTGCCAGCTGATAAATTCAAAGACGCGTAGATCACCCTTTGGGTGTCACCTACTGTCACTTGACCTTTAAGAAAGAATAAACTGCAGCCATTTCTCTGCTTCATTTTGCACATGCTGATGTTTCATCTCCTCAGTATTGGAGCACATCGTAGGTTTTGCCCACAGTTTACATCCTCCAGGGTGCCAGTGAGAGGGTGGGGAACCTGTGAATGGAGCTTCGTGATGAGGTGCTGCTGGAAAAGCATTTTGAAGGGTGGGAGAAATAGGTGGAGAATGAGACCACTGCTGAGCATCTGGCAGCTCTCTCAAAGGGAGTTTGCAGGATCCAAGGTGAGAAAATCCCTCTTGATTCCCTCCAGTATCCCTTGAGGCAGTTATTCATCCCATCTCTTCCTATTTCATCCCATCCTGTCTTGCCCTATCCCACCCCGTCCTATGTTGTCCCACATTGCCTCATTCCATTTAGTCTTACCTCATCCCATCCCATCCCACCCCAATCCATAGATACCTTCCTTACTGTCCTACTTTCTAGATCCCTGATGATCCTTTTATCCTGCAAATGCTGCCCTGGGTGGTGGGGTGTCCAAACCTTGTCTAAACCAGTACATCAGGACTCTGATTTTCAGGAGGAAGAGGGCAGCACCCCCTTATCCACCCCCATTTACTTGGAGCAAAACAGGCAAGGATAGAGAAAACAGTTCACGAAGCAAAGCAGAAACATAGAAGATGCAGGCCAGGGTCTCACCCAGCACAGATCAACCCAGTTTGATCCCAGCAGGATCTGTCCTCCCCTCCTTGGCTGTGTCTTGGAGGAGATCAATAGCAGAGTAGCAGGAGGCCAGTTTACCAATACAGTCTGGATGCTAAAGCTGAAGGCGACCTAAATATTGACCATGATGCTCATGAAGCACTGAGAAAGGGAAGCTTTATGCACCCCAGCGGCTGCTAAGTCCCAGCCCTCCCTGGCTGGAAAATGCAATAATTAGGGAGCTGGTGAGCTCCAGTTCTGAATTCTGTTGTGTTTAATGAGCCTGAGTGAGCGTGTGTGAGAGTATTCACACGCCTCTCCCTCTAATTGCTCTTTAATCGCCCCGAACATGGCACTGACACAGTCTTCGAAATGCTGGTCCGGGATGGGCTGGATTCGGTCCAGGACGAGCCGATGAGCAGCAGTGGAACAGCAGCAGCTGGGTCCAGTTTGTGTGGAGACACATTTAGGTTGCACCTACCTCCCCCAGGTCCCAAAGCAACACCTTTCCCTGCGCATTTGCCCCTAAATTGATATATTATCTCAAATGGCAAAGCTCAGAAGTCTTCCAGCTCCTCTTCAAGTGGTGGTTTGAAGGGATCTACTGAATTTAAGGCCATTTTAAACCCAGTTCACGCAGTGAGAGGGGAGATGCAGCCTTTATCATGCTATGTCCCTGCTGTATTTTATTCCTGACAGCAATGGCAAACCAGCTCTGGTATGAATAAGGGTTAGTTCCCCGCAGAGCTTTGCCAGCTTCTGCCAGCTGGTGGTTTGGTCCATGTTGGATTTAATAACCTCTTTTGCCCATCGGATTTTACAACTTATTATTACAAAAAAAAAACCCTAATAAATAAAATACACACAAGTTGAATGAATGAGAGTGATTTGATTTGATTTGCGGTCTTTTCAATAGGTATTTAGTGCGTTTTTTTAAACTCTCCTCAAAATGCAAGCAGAAGAAGGGGGGAAAGTGTTTAAACCACAAATAAATCAGCTCTCTGTTGAAGATTATGGCTTCAAAAGGGGGCAAAGAGCCACAGGAGCCACTTGCCCAGTGGCCACCTGCTTTTCTGTAGCCCCCACAACTCCTTTGCTAGTAATAAGGGATCTCAGAGAAAAGCTGAGCTTCATTAGAGCCCTCCAACCATCACTAAACATTGTTTCTCCCCCTGGCACAGATGTTTTCTCCATCATTTGCAACTTGCTTCAGCCCTGAGTCCAGATGGAAGCGACACAAAGCTCCTCTCTGCCTCACGCACATGTGATGGGTGCCTCAGCCCTCGGAGGCTACGCTGGGATTGAAGTGCCCAAGGCAAGAGGTGATGCCTTGGCTGCTCCAGCAACTTTCTCACCACCCCTTTAAAGTCCATTTTGGGGTTTATGACCACCAAACTACAACTTTCTGAGTAAGGGTTGAGGCTCCGTGCTAACACCAGAGGTCAAGGGGTGGGGATGCCCAACACGCAGGTGCTGCAGGAGGATGATGATGAACAGGGATTTGCAGCATTGATCCCACAGAGGAAAACCTCTTGGCTCCTGATGATTTCTTCGGGAACAAAAAAAAAAACCCAAACCACAACAAAAAAAAACCAACCCAGAAGCAAGCAAGGAAAATATTTGCAATTTGCATCTGCTCAGGAGAGATGGGTTTGTGTTTATTGGCGTCTCTCATTAAAGATCCTGGTGAGGGGAGAAATCCTGACATGAGTAATTGGGAAACTCAGGTGATGGAAGAGTGAAAGGAAAAGGGGTTGGTTTTTTTTTTTCCCCTCTCCCCTGCTGAAGACAGCAGGTATTGGGGAAGGATTGACTTAGCACTATCCATCAGGAAAAGACTTTCCATCAAAAAGTGAGCAAGAAAAATAGCACCTGGGGAAAAAAAAAAAAAGAAAAGGCAAAAAGCCTGCAGGAAAGACCATCGCTTGCACGTCTGGAGCAGAGCCCTTGGCAAGGCGGTGGGGGAAGGCAGTAAGAAATTAAGCATTAGAAAATGAGTTGAAATGGGTGAGGGGGGTGTGAAAGAAAAGAGGACCCCCCTGGAGCATTTTGGGCAGCGATGTTTTTCATATGGGATGAAAGGAGGGGGCTGTCAGAGCTGCGCTGGAGGGGTGGGTGGGCTCTGAATGAGGGGGATATGTCTCACTCAGTGGCTCTTTGAAGATTTGTCTGGTCTCTAAGAGCTTGGAAAACGATGCTGTTGGCCCGGCGGGTCTGCTTTGGCTCTGGGAACAAGCATCTTGTGGGATTACAATGGAAATATTCTCATTTCAGCTCAAAGCTGGGGTCTAGCTACCTGGTGGCACAGTGATGCAGAGCAAGCCCTAAACACAGGGAGCTATGGCCACCGTTTTTGAAAAATCCCCATTTAGGTGCCTCACAAAGGATGGAGCTCAAATGTTTTGGGGCGAGAAAAGCTGCAGCACGGCAGAAACGACTGCAAAGAGCTGACACGGCCCAGTGGGGATGGAAAGGCAGATTTTTCTCAGGATCCCAGAGGAGACCTTGCAGAATTTGTTGCAAGCCAGGAAAGCATAGAAAAGTTGATGGAGTGAGGCCGAATTTGAAGGCAAGGATATGCCCTGCAAGGACAATGAGATTTGTTACCAACCCTTTCCATCGCTCTCCTGTTTTTCTTCTGCTTTTTCTCTGGTTTAATCAGTTCCTGGTACTAATTGGCTTTGCTACCACCCAGCTGCTCAGCAGGGAGGACACTCCAAGGGTCCCCTGGAAGGACACAGCTCAACCGCATCCAGCCCCAACACTTCACCCGTCTTGGGTCCCATCACAATCCGCACAAAACCAGCCGCAGCATTTGCATTATGCAAATTTGGCATATGCAAATCAACCCTGCTGAAAATAATATGCAATCAGGCAATTAACAACCGCCTTGTCTTTAACTCGCAGGTAGTCGCAGTTCCTGCAACTCTTAATTTTGGATTGCCCGGCTCTGAGTCCTTAAAAAATGTCTTTATACCTCCCTGGGAGACGTTGCAAGATGGATTTTCCTCTTGATTTTCCTGCCCCGAGTCCTCTCTGCCACCCGTTGGTTGCCTCTCTGGGGAAGATGACAGCAAGATGCTTTTCTCACAGCAGATTGTAGAGCCATAAATTTCACTTATATCCAGTAAAACACACGCATCCAATTAAACCCATAATCCTATAAACCTGCCAGCAATCAACCACACTTTTAAAAATCAAGACCGACAGGTACTTTAAATCAATACGTCCAGGTAACAACTTGCAGTCTGTAGGATCTTCTGACATGGCAACAGCAGCTCCATCACTGAAAGAACAACTATTACAGGTTGTGGGTTGTTTTCATGGGGTTTTCCCCATTTTAGCTTCACCCGAGGGGATTCCTGAGTGGTGAGAGGTGATCGGCAAGTGGGATTGAAGGGAACCGGGAGGAGTTTGGGTCTGTTGTAAAAATTCACAACCCAAGCCTGATACAGAGACATCACTGCTCCTTGGCTTCTTTCCCTTGGAGATGTCAGGGGGCGCACTGATGGTTAAGGATAGATTTTTATTATCCAGATTTTTTCCCAGAGTGGAAAACAAAAAAAATGTTTTAATTTATGACCCACTTTCCGATAACAGCTACGGGCTCTGCCAAATTGGGACACCTTTTCTATTGGGCACGGTACAAAGTGGTTGGCAATGTGAAGGGACAGGGCAGGTGATTGATGCTGAGGAACATCATTGCCACTCATCACCCTGCTGGCAGCACCAGGAAGAGAGGAATTACCAGTTTGGTGGCCATACATCAGGTTGCCATTGATAAATTGATGCCTTGTTTTTTCTTTGGGGACATTTCACCCCAAAGAAGTCCAGCTTGCTGTCTCCTGATGGTGATGTCTCTTTGGGGCTCTGCAGACACACGGCAGCGTGTGAGGAGCACGAGAAGTTGTTGTTCAATGATAAAAATGGTTGGTTTTGCCAGGCAGGGATTATGGAGATCAGGAAAATGAGAGTCAGATGGACTTTACACTTTGCATGGTCCCAGGAGCTCAGGCTGAGCCATCTCAAAACCATGCTGAAGCCACGAACAAAGCTTCCAGCAACACCAGCATCTCTGCTGGGAGCTTAAACACCACACATGCAGCAGCAGGGGAGTATTTAAGGCATACTTTAAAGCTGCTTTGAACAGTTTTATTTGGGCTACTTTTTGCATCCCTTCGCCTATAAAACCAGGTACTCCCATCATCAGAGTCCAAACGCAACAAACATGGTGGTAGTTGTGAAAAAAGATCTTTTAGGCTCACGTGGAATAGGGGTTTTTTTAGACCTTGAAAAGTGGATGTTTAGCCTTGCAGCTTGCCAGGAGCGAGCTGCTTAACCATACGAGGAACCAGCACATGCCCCAGCCCAACGGATGGCACAGGCCCTTTTTTTTTTAAAGTCCTTTCCAGCAATAAACCGTAAGCTCAAAATTAATGACCTCTTCATGGAGAGAAAATGTAGCCATTGACCTGGGACTGAACTTCAGCCAGTCGAGGCGAAGCATTTGCTACTGTTCAAATGTTCATTTTCAGGAGTTGCAGAACGAAACCTTGATCTTCTGAATACAAAATCTTTCTAATGCCATCAAACCGTTTCATCTCTCATCCTCGAAAGTTCATTTCGTGGAGAACGTCCAACAAGTTTTCACTAATTTAATACCGAAAGGCAGCCAAAGAAATCTCTGGTGCAAATATCCCGCATGGCTACAGCTCCAAAATATTATTAAGTCAGTGGAATAATGATCCAAAATGTTATTAAGCCAGTGGAATAATTATCCGAGTGACACCCAAGTTGAGGATCCCAAGATCTGCATCCCAAGACCCATGATCTCAGCATCTCTCTGGTTGCAGAAAAAGCAATTTTCTCTTTTCACAGGCTATTGGTACCTGGTCAAAGCATCAGCCCAGTGCAGAGTACATGGGAAATTACTCTCATATTCATCCCAGGTCCCAGGTGAGTGAGTGGCAAAAACCCACCTCCCATACATCCCTGTAAAATACTGTATTCACAACAGGCATCATGAAGTGGATCTACCTCATCTGGTGCATTTAATCAGCTGCAGACCTGGAGCTAAGGGGAAAAATTATAAATCTGTCATTTAAGGAGTCCTGTTTCCTCTCCTGGCTAATAGGATTATTCAAAAATGTTTTAAATCAAAATCTCAAAGCTCGTTGTTGGATTTTAAATGAAGCTGAGCGTTTCTGGTGCAGCTTTTTTGTGATCTTTCTGCTGAGTGTAGGCTCCAAACTCTGAGTCCCAAAGCTTTTTGGGGGTCATAGGCAGCTCTGAGACAGATTGCTTGGAAAAAGTGGGGTTTAGGGGTCAGGAAAGCAATTTCTTTTGAATCCCAGCACCCAGGACTGCATGGAAAGCATCTCATGGGCTGGAGAGGAGGTATTAGTGCAGCAGGTTTTGGTGACAACACTGAGCTGCTCCTACCAGTCGCAGGGGATGCACCTGGTAAAAAGAAAGGATCTTGAAAAATTGGCAGGAGTGCAAAGTAAGGCCCAGAAACATCCCGAGGGCCAGGGAAAATGCCTTACAGTGTGAGACTTAAAGAGCTTCGCCTCTTTATCTTATCAAGAAGAAGAATGAGAGTGACTTGATTACAGCGCACGAGTACCTTCTCAGGGAGAAAACGCCGGGCACGGCAAAACCTCTTTAATCTATCAGCCAAAGGCACAACAAGAAGCAAAAGCTATAAGCAGAAGCCAAATCCATTCAAATTAAAAATTAGGCACTGGCTTTTTTTTTTTTTTTAAGTTATGTTTTTTTTTTTCCATCAGCCTGAACGATTAAGCATTAAAACCAACCACGGCGCATCCCACTCCAGTGCCGCAGAGATCGGTCCAGGCTCAGCAGGGATCGGCAAAGGCAGAATATTGGGGTTTATCACACTGGATTTGGGGGTAGCCAGGATTCGGAGGGCTGCAGATGTTTCGAAGCCTTGCCCAAGTCCTCCACCCTCAGAGCCCTTTACGAGACGGTGAAGTTTGTGACTTCCCAGCCCCTCGCTCGCATCGCAGCCCACAGATGCATCTGATCCACGCTGCGGATAATGATAGAAAATTACAGTGTAATAAGATAATGGGATTTATTTATAGCATTTGCTTTCCAATCACGCCCACACGATATATGTATCCCCACATGCGCGCGCACACGCGCACGCGGCACTTGCTATGTATATATATTAGCATAAGTGGTTGGCTTTGTGGAAGCAAAATGCCACCTGGGGGATGTCGAGATGTTCCCAAGTGGTTCAATACCAGTGAGAAGGGTGCTGGCACATCACAAATAGTCCCCTCATCATCATAACAATGACACCATATTTCCACGACTCTTTTATCTCAAAGCATTCAGGGGAAAAAAAACCCAACAACAACAAAATAAAAAAAAGGGAGGGGGGGAAAGATAAATAAAAAAAGTAAATGGCTACACAAACCCCAGCGTATGTGGAAATGAGAATTGAAATGCAATGACAGACTTAACCGGAGACAAATCCTGTCTCCAATAGAAACAAGCCAAGGGAAATTTAAGGAGGCAGCATGTAATTAGCTGGGGATGGTCAGCACAGCAGGACTCTTAACGAGCTTTCTTCCCGCAGGGCCCTGTTAGGTTCAAGAATGCCGAGGTGCGGCAGGTCACTGGGTCTCCAAATCCCAAACAGGCATGAAGAAGCCCAGCAAGAACAAAGTGAGGGTGATGAAGCACCACGATAACAGAACTGAGGGTGCAGTGGCTGCTCCACTTCTTGCTGGAGCCCCATCTCTGTTTCTCAGTGCTGGATTTTATCACTCAAACAACATCACGGGGCTGTTAAAGCTTTGGGATTCATGGCCTTGGAGGATTTATCCTCCTTCCATGAGGTCACTGGGGTTTTAAATTCCTTCCTTATTCCTACAGTAATCTGCATCCCAAAATCCAGCTACACAGTGAGGGTAAAACTTCTTATTCAAAACGTAAATGGGCCAATTGCCCTCTGCAAAATAATCCTAACGAAGCATCATCCACAGTCACGGGGACGTTTGCAGGCAAAATTATTCAATCTCCTCATCTTTGTGTTGCTGCTGCTCCAAGCATCCCTATCACGCTGCTGACCTGCTGCCGGGGGCACCAGCAGCCTACTGGGACCACCTCTTTGGGTGAAACACCAACACCTTGAGGAGGAAAGACAGTTTCAGCCACTGCAGATATACGAGCAAATTCTTTTTCCCCGTATGCTTCGCTACCTGTGCAGAACAGGATTACACCTGCCCATCCCCAGTGTCTGACGAACCAGGGGACAGGCTCCAGGTGACCATCCCTACTCCACATCCCAGGCCATGTGTTAAACCCGGCCCCACCAGGCACGGGAAGGAGATGGCAGGAGTCTCTCCCCATCATCTGCAGCAAGGTGCAATTATTTTCTGAGGGCTGTTGAGCATTTCCACTGAGATGGCTCCTCTGGGGAAGATCAAAGCCAACCTGTGATCAGGAGAGATGAGCATGATCCCTTCACAGTACAGGAGAACAAGGAGGAGAGAAAAAAATATAAAGAAAAAGGGGAGCAAGGGGAAAATTTTCATTACTGGGCCTGGATAAGCCCTAAATAAACCCTAAACAAACCCTGCTGTGGTTAATGGCTCATCTCTAATGACTCCATCATGGCATGACTGGACTTTCACAAACTACCAAGGAGTTGTTTTATGCTGATGGCTTCGGGTGGGCAGCATAGGGCTGGCCCTACCCTGCTGAGCTTGGCCACCTCCTTGTCCTCCAGCATCCATAGCCCATCCCAGCTCAGCTCTGCCAGTGGGGCAACTGAGGCCCTGAGGGCTTTTTTTGGAAATGCAAAAGACCAAGAGGACCCAGATCATCTTTTATGGATGTTGTTGCCTCCGGCAGCAAAGCCAAAGCAAACTCCAGCACTTCACTCCTTTGATTTCAGCTCTTTTAACCAGAGAGGAGTGAAAGACCCAAACCAGACCCCAACCCTGCAAGCACTGGAGCCAAGGTGGGTGCTC
The DNA here is from genome assembly GCA_025345505.1 of Todiramphus chloris collaris. Lineage (NCBI taxonomy): Eukaryota > Metazoa > Chordata > Aves > Coraciiformes > Alcedinidae > Todiramphus > Todiramphus chloris. The sequence goes on from JANVCC010000064.1 coordinate 797,034, forward strand.
AAGGATGCCCTACCAGCAAGATCCCTCCTGACAACCACCCAGCAGCAAAAAATACCTCATCAATGACATCGATTCTGGGGCTCCCTCCAGGCTGCAGGGAAGGGAGGGGAGAAGGTGTGGGTCTAACAGAAGTTCCTGTCCCCTTAAAATTTAGTTGTGCTCGATATTCAAATGGCAGTTTAATGAGCCTTTCCCTATTTCCAGCAACTTTATCACATCATTAAAGCGTAGAAATGAATAATACATCTAGCAGTTGGGTTAAGCTGAACTCCAGACCTGCTACAGCTTCAAACAGAGGAGGGAAGAGAGGCAGCAGGAGGATGGGGCACTGGGCGAGGGCCATCGTCGTGCTGGGGAGAAGATGGAGATAATTCTGGCTCTGGAGTGTGCCAAACTGCTCACGGGGGTATCTGTTGGTGCTTCCCAGCCAGCCAAACTCCTGCCATTTTAACCCAGTGATGAACAGGAGCTGCTCTTACCCAAAGCATCCTTCCTCCTTCCAGCAGAAATAAAGGATTAAATGTAATTTTTTTTAATTGTTTTAATATAATTTTTAATTATCGCTCCCAGCAAATTCATCCTTAGACACTGCACATTGAGCGAGGGGCTGAGCCAAGAATATACCCAGGCTCCAAGAGTGCCTCTGTCCCCAGCCTGGCTCCATCTCTTCCCATCCTTAAAAATGAAACAAATTGGATAAAAGGGCCTGATCTGGGTCACATCACATCTCAGCAAGCACTGGGTTGGGTCTTGGACAAAGCAACCCATTACATCTGCACGGATGGATGGACAGCTGGAGGTTTTGTTGCTCTTGGAGGCAGGATCTGGCACCCAGGCACTCAGGGCTGTCCTGCACCCCAAGGTGGCCTCAACAGGGGTCCAGCACCTCAAGGAAAGAAAACAACCTCATTTATTGTAATGAAAGCTCATTTAAAACAGGAGGAGAAGGCAAAAAAAAAGAAAGCAAGAGGCCAAAACAAACCATCTGTGGTTCAGGATGTGCGTGTCTTCTCCCCACAGGTAAAGTAAGTAATTAATGCTGGAAAGATTCACAGACTTTGTTGTTTGGGGCTGTTTTCATGAATAAATTGTACTCATCAAAACCGGTCTTTATATGTATTTTATTCTTTTTAATCCATTGTTTGTGGGCATTGATTTATTTTTCTCTTATTTTTTTTCTGATTGTTGTATTTTGGATGGTGCCTACTGATGTGAAAAAAGCCATCTTGTGTAGCTGATAAGTCTGAAGATAACTGCAGAGGTCAACGAAAGAATGGGGAAAGGGAAGAAAAAAAAGGAAAAAAAAAAAGTTTCAGCATCTCCAGCTCCACCCTCACTCTCCCCCAAACCTGCAGAAAAACAGCATCAAGTTGCCCAGAATGGTTAATTAGATGGATTTCCCGCAGGACCAGACCAAAGGAAGAAAGGAAGGAAACAATTTAACTGTATTTCCTTGTTATCTGATCTCAGTCATTTTAATTTGTGCTCTCTTTGAGGCTTCTCCTTTTTTTTTTTCCTTTTTTTTTTCCTTTTTTTTTCTTTTTTTTTTGTGTGTTCATCTTCTCCTGTCGTGTGTGTGTTCAGCTGAGTAATGGATGACATTGCAAGAAAATGGGAGGCTTTTCTTGTCCAGCCCAATAACCACTTCCAAGGTCGCACGTGATGGAGGGAGACGGTGCTTTCAAGGTGAGGCAGAAAGGAGGAGAGAAACTCTTCTCTTATCAAATCTTAATAAAATAAATTCACTGCTGTATTCCCATCATGAGCCAAGAGCAGCCTCATCCTTTCCCATTTTTTTTCCCCCTTCGACAGTGCTAAAGCCGAGCCTAAGCAACCACCCGAGGGAACCAAAAAAGTAATTGCTCGGTAAGAGAGATTGGTCTTTAAGGAGAGGTCGAAGAGAATTGCATTGGAGACCCAGGGATGCAGGGAGCGTGCAGGGTGGCCAAGAAGGAGCTGAACCCAGAAGCAGTGACTCCCTAAAGCTGGAGGAAGGCTCCTTACTTGTTTTGAGGGGTCTTTTTTTTCATAGCATTTCAAAGAAGCCATTTGGTAAAATTGCTATTAATTATGCCTTGGTACTATTGCTATAAATTATTGCCTTTGTTTGAGCAACGAAGGGGCCGTTCCACTTCTGGAAGAGCTCAGGCAGAGCCTGAACGAGGTCAAGGCAAAGCAAAGCCACCTTAAACTTAATTGTAAAAGCAGTTTGATGCTCTGAATTTGGCCTCTGGAGCTGTGCTTAGTTGCCAGACCAAGGGAGAGATCTCTGCATCCTAAAGCCACGCGGGGAAGCAGGAATAAGGGCGGTAACAAACCTCTCAGCGGTGGAAGCACCGTGGCGGCGGGAGCTGCCCAGGAGGAATCGCAGCCAGCCAAAACCTCGTCGGCGTGAGGACAACATTACGGTGCCAATCCAGAGTGAAACGGAGCCCTGCAGCTCTAATTAAAAGGGCCGCTGTAGCTAATGATCTGCCCAGCGCTAATTAACTTCAGAACGTGGCAGCTCAATACGCTTTCCGCTCGGCTGCTGGCTTTTGCTGTTGTTCATGCGTGCACGCGTCTTCTCCAGACTCCTCCTCAGGTCAGCATCTTTCCCGAGCCGTCCCCGGGAAGATCTCCTGAGCAGGGATAACTAAATCCTTGCAAACTTCTGAGATCTCTCCTCCTTCTGCTCCTCTCTCCTTTTATGATTTTTATGTTTGATTTGCCCAATTCTAAGTCTTAGAAATTGGGGACTTATAATAGAAGTGTCTTCTCATCTGTATTTATAGCATCGTACCAGCGTGGTGCTCGCATGAAGTTCAGGTAGCACAGTAATTTAAATTTAGCTCAGGGAGGAGACGAGGATGCTTCGGGAGCAGATTTTCCCCACTTTCCCCCCAAGCTGGCTACGGATCTGTGCACTGAACATCCCAAATGCTGCTTTGATGGTGTGGTTTTGGGTGCAGGCTGGGATATGGTCTTTGCATCCTTTGTGTTGAAAATCCGGTTTCCACGCTGGTGTCAGGTGGAGAAACCACCCGCTTTGAGTGTCAGCTTTGTTGGGTTTATTTCTAAATTTTATTGCCTGTCATAGACGAGAGGCTACTGGACAAGGTAAAAAAAGGTTTCCCAACCTAAAAAAACTACGCAGTGGGATCTTAATCTTTTTCTAGCTCGGTCCAATCCCATCCCATCACCTCCTTTTTAGAGAAATACAGTATCACAGAAGCGTGACTGGCAGCCAGCCTTTGCCATCTGCTCTGGCCCCTCATTATGGATTCACAACAAACATATGTGACAATTAGATCCGTAAAAACATCTCGTGGATCATATGCGATTGAAACACGGGCATATGCTCTCTGCCCAATAAATCCCACGTCTGGGCTGGGTTCGCTCCTGGAGAAGACACCGAGGAAGAGGGATGAGGTGTTCTCCTCACCTACGCTCGCACATCGGAGGGAAGCTTTGGAAGAGAAATCCTGCTCTACTAGAGGAGAAGGGAAATAAATGATGGTAAGTGAGGACTCTTGGAGGTACTGTGGGCTGTACCATGGGAGCTGAACCCTTTCTGTGGCTAATTCCTTAAGGCCAGAAAGCACAGATTTGGGTTGATAAGCCAAAAACCGCATGGAGGCTCATCTCAGCTGAGCACCCCAAGGTTTGCACAAGGTCTCTGCATCTCCTCTGTTGAAGAAGCACCTCTGTGCAAGCACTGCTGGTTGCATGAGTGACTGATTATGATGATAACTGCTCTCAGTAGCCGTAATTGAATTGCTGTTCGAAGAGGAGCAGCTCAGAGGGAGGACGGCTGTAATAATAGTTACTGACTCCTCAGCAGCCCCCGTAGACAGACAGCATTGGTGCTGGGAGCATCGCTGCTTCATCTGTGGCATGTGCCCAAGGAGCAGAACATCAGCCCCCATAGCTGGAGCCCTTTGTAGCTTCAAACTCCTTGCAATCCACCATAAAAGTGTCACAGATGAGGCCAAAATCATCCTCAGAGCCTGGAAAGCCACCTGTAAGGCCTCCAAGCTCTATCTGTTCTTCAGCCTTTGGAAGAACTCGGTTCTTGTCATCTCATGATGCTCAGTAAATTCCTGAGACCTGGAGAAATCCACATTTTTTTTATTTTCCCATATTTCTGCTGCCAGACCTAGTCCTGCTCCCTGCAAAATTAAAAGCTCTTCTTTACCAGAAGTAGGAAGGGGAAAGACCTGCCACCCTCCTCCAGAACAGGCAGCAGCGTGCCCAAAAAAAAGCCCCTTGTGTCTCCCCCAAATTGCCATTTCATCGCTGTCACCTGGCTTTGTTGTAGCAATAAATGGGGTGTGTGGCATCTGCACAGAAGTGCTTTGATAAAGCAGGCCTCTGATACCTTTTTTTCCTTTGAGTTCCCTTCTGCCCAGGAAAGAGACGTGATTCGAGGTCGCCATGCCAGAGGAAAGCGATGTCACAGCACTAGAAGGCTTTGGGTAGTTAGTTTTCATTTAAAAGTTTAAACCATCACATCCCTGGAAGATATTCCTGGGGTGAATCCAAAACAGAGCCTTTGCTGGGGATTCTGGATGTCAGCTGCTCACTGGAAGGAGAAAAAGCTGCTCCAGCCAGGCTGGAGAAACGTTGGAAAACTCAAAGTTGATGGGTAAGCACACAGGCACATTGGGATTTCAGGAAGAGATTTCCTTCTTTCCTGAAGATGAAAAGAAGGAAGAATTAATTAAAGTAGTCATCCACAATGTCAGTCTCTATGGAAATAGAGGTGGGTCATCCACAATCTAGATCTCAATGGAAATAGAGATGGGTCGTCCACAATCTTGATCTTTATGGAAATAGAGACAAGTTAAGTTTTAATTTAGCGAAGGCACAAAGCTTAAGGATGAAATTAAGAAAGAAGCCTTGAAAAAAAAAACAGCTTTGAGGGCTGGGAGACATCAACAGGGAGCTGGGCTGGTTGAGGACTGCTGCAAAGGAAGCATTGGGCTATTTCTAGGTGCAATGGGTGTAGAGGGACTTGCAGTTTCATGCTTGTCACCCATCCTGGGGAGATCCCCCACGGAGCAAAAAAAGAAGATGCCTTAATCTGGTTGGGCAACGGAAGGTGGGAAGCAGCAGGAGTCATGGGAATGCTTCTCCTCAGACTCCCTCGATTAATAAAATAGCCCAAATTGCTAGCAGCAAATAACCCAGAGAAGCTTTTCCCACCCACACGCTTTCCCCCGGGGCTTTGTCCTCCTTCATCGGCGCTGATTGAAACGTTGGATCACAACCCAAAGCTGATAGGTCGCCACTGAAAACCACCCGGGGCCGTTTATGGAGGAGGAATATTCATCTTTTCAACCAGTTGTTGTTGAAACGGGTTTGGTTTTTGCTTGGTTGTTTTTTTTCTTTACCCCAAACTGGAAAAGAACTCCAAGTATATTTTTTTTAAATGGAAATCATTTGCTATATAGGTTTTCTTATGAAAAATTAAGGATTTTTTTTTTTTTCCTCCTAAGAAAGCATCTCTATTTTCTCACTGTTAACTCCTCTTCTGGAAAAAGTTTCAGTTCCCTGTGAAATGTGGGTGCTTTTCCCTATACAAGGAGAAACTGAGTCAAGGGGATGTTTCTCCCCTGACTTTGGCAGTGGTTGAGAAGCCTGCGTTGGACCAAAAGCTGCATCTCCCCAGCACTGCAAGAAGCGCACAATGCTAAAGAGGTTTCTCACCCCCCTTCCACCCCTCCTTGCCTCTCCCTTTCCCCATCCTTCAGCCCTCACTGCTAAATATTACCCAAGGAAAAGGCTGTAGAAGGGAAAACAAAGTCACTGGCTTCTGAGAGACAGATCATGGGAACAGAGGAGATAAATCCTGAAAATACAGCCTGCACAGGGAGAAAGAGACAAATACTGAAATAAATATGAAAAGAAGACAAGTTTGGGCTAGAGGGAGCAGGTGAAGCCAGAGAGAGAGAGGAAATTGCACTAAAACAGACGAGGTTTCCTGGAGACAAAGGTAAAATTGGGAAAAACGAGATCTAAAGTGAAGGGGGATAAATCACGAGGGCAGCAACATCTGAAAATGATTGGGAATGAAGCACGCGTGGTAAGTGAGACATCCCCTGCAAGACGGATCTGCTGTGAGCAACAAATGTGGCTACAGCGACAGAGACAAAGGCAGGGTGGGGCAGACAGAGCTGCTGGGTGACCCCGACTCGGCCGCTTCTTCTGCAGCGGCCTCCCCAGCAGTGTCACTGGGTGGCTTGGACCTCAGGAAGCTCCTCTGGCTCAGTTTTAGTGATGCCTTCTCCGGAAAGCAAGCCTGGGGGGAGGGAGATTATAGAGGGAATAGGTAATATTGCACTGGGAGATGCATCTCCAAAACCCAGCTGCTGAAGTCGCCCCAAAGCCACTAAGTCCTCCATGGAGGAACAAGTGCTGGACCACGAGCAAGTGCTGAGGTGGGGCATTTCTTCAGCCCTTCGACTCCTGAAGACAAGCAGTGTTTTTAAACCTTAGGGTCCTCTCTTTCTCCTTATTTAGATGACGCTGTACAGATTAATAATCCTAATTTGAGATCACAACATGGTTTACACCTCTGGGTTGCCCTGAAGGCAAGGAAAGCTCTCCCCAGGCTGTAGGAAGGCAGCATGGGGTTTTTATATTTTTTTCCTTCGTGACAGGCAAAGCTGTGACATAAAGCCCACAGCTTGTAACGTGCTATTTTTTTCCCACATCTCCCCCACTTTGCTTTGGCAAGAAAATGAGTTTTCAGCTGGGAAGAGCATGTGCCATGCCAAACACCCCCCCAGACTTCCACCAACACATGAAAACTTGGCAGTTCTGCTTTGCTGGGTGAGGGGAGAGGTATTAAAAAGCCAATGGTTTCCACGGAGAAAATACTTTATTTTCCACCAAAAAGTCAATTTACTGCTGGCTCGTAAACCTCTTACAACATCTTTACTCATTTTCAGCAGTTTGTGTCTGCCTCTCGGTGGGGTTAGTGGTGGAAGCACAGAAATCCATGGGATTTTGAAGTTGGATATGAAGCGTGTCTAGATGGGTGTGGCAGGGCAGGCCTTGCTGTCCCCAAAGGATTGGGGACAATCATATGTTTGGTGTGTCCCCTGTAGGCAACATCAAGGCTGCCCAACACTGCCCAGGCTCCCAAAGATTTTCCCAGGGACTTTGCTCCGGAGCCAAGTGCAGAGGGGAAAATGGATGAGCTGAAAGAAAGAGGAGACCCAAAAGCTGATGTCAAGGCTCAGCTCACATATCCATCCAGCACAACCTCACACCTGCTTCCTCACGCCCGGCTTTTATTTGCCCATATTCCCCCTGTGCTTTTTGTTCTCCCGGCCTTTCCCCTCTCTTCCTCGTTCTGATTTATGTAATTTGAAGTCCTGGTTGGGAGCTGATATTATGACACGTCCAGACTTCAAAATAAACCTCCCTCTTGATACCAGGTTATTTTATTGGGTGCATCAAGGCTGAAAACAACCTCATTCATCTTAAGAAATGTATTTTCCCATTTGCTGTATAAATACATACATGTTTCCTTGCATTATTCACCTAGGCACAGCAGATAGATGAGCAGCAACAACGGCACCACATTTTTATTTCTCATTCTGTAACAGAAAAGGCACCAGGGAGGTTGTGTGGCAGGAGCTCAGCGGTGCGGAAAAATCAACCGGGGCAAAGGGTAGCGAGAAAATTGAATGGAGAAGAGATATCCCACTCGCAGCCATAGTCATCCAGGGATGGGTACAAGGTCTGGTCTTCAGGGTGCTTGTTGGGGTCAGAGAGACGGGTATGGAACCACAGGAATTAGAGGTGGAGAAAAAGCCAGAAGAAGATGAAAAATAAGACAAGGAGTTAAAAAAAGAAATAGGCAAAGAAGAGGGAGGGATGACAAGAGAGGGGGGAAAAAATGAGTAATTGAAAGTGTGTAATAAACACAGAGTAGACACGCAGAAAAAATGCCTACGTGGAAATGTAATTACTGGCTGTATCAATAACATCAGCTCAGAAGACCGGCTGCGCTGGGGTTATGACCAAAACAAGCCATAAGTCTTGTGAATGCTCAATTCAGATGCGCCTTAGAAATCATCCATGTTAAGGTTCAGGCATCTTAATTTTCCCCTTCCCACCTCCATGGTGATTTCATGAAATAATAAAGTGGAAACTCAGCCTTTACATCTGTTACGAGGCTTATACAGGACTCTGAACCCTAACGGGTTTTAGCCACAGCTCCACTGGTGCTGTAGAGACCAGGTTAGGGGAAACGTGCCTGTGGCCAGCAGTCAATGCCAACAGCCTCCATGGCCAACAGCCTCCATGGCCAACAGCCCCAGTGATCAACAACCCCAACAGTCAAAAGTACTGACAGACTCAATGACTCGTGACTAACAGACCCTCTGACCAACAGTCCCAGTACTCAACAACCTCAATAGCTAAAAGTACCAATGGCCAATAGCCCTGAGGGCCAACAGCCCTCAAGACCAACAGACACAATGGCCAAGAGCCCAACGGTCAACAACCTCAACAGCTAAAAGTACCAGTGGCTAACAGCCGTGATGGCCAACAGCCCCATTGGCCATCAGCTCAGATGGCCAACAAGGGACACTCTTTGTCAACCCTCATGAAAGCTGATTTCAAGTCCTGCCTTGCCCTCCTGAAGCAGAAAGTGCACTAAAAGAGTTAAAACCCTACTTCCCTTCCTTTTAAACCCAAGATGACTTGGAGCCTACATCTGCTATTTTTAAATGACTGCTGGGGATATGCAGTGGATTTCTCTTAATTGGACATCATTTCTGACTGTAATGAGTCCAAAATAAGATTCTCCCTCTCTTCGTTAACTTTCTGCATCAATCTGGAGTTTCGTTTCATTTCATCATACCAACAAGCCTCACTTACCAGTGGCCACGAGCGCTGCAATGGGATACTGGTCTCTTAATCGCATCCTGAGTAATGGGATCAGGAAAATCAATGAGCTTTGACCTGTGCTGCCCCAGCCTTGTGCAGTCTGGGGGCCTCACTGGCCCTGCAAGTCCATCACCTCCTGGGTAACTCACACCAGCACGCAGGTGATCCTGCTTCATGTGGTCTCCCCCGTACCCCGACTCAACTGGAAGAAAATGGGAGCCAGAAGGGCGCCTGTGCTCCTGGGCCCCGTCTCCTCACACACAACCTGTTGCAACGCCGCTCCTTCCTCGCGCGCCAGCCCCGCTTGTCCTCAGAAGTGCTGATAAACCCAAGAGAGATGCAGATTTAGTGTTATCGGGAGATGCAGGGCATGTTTAGCAGGAACTTGAAGGATCATAGCAAGAGGCCTGGATGTAATCCAGGCTGCAGCGGATAAGGAACTGAAAAGCTGCTGCTGCTTCTTCTTTTCCCTTTTTTTTTTTTTTTCTCTTCCTCTCTTTTTTTTTTTGTCATTGGTTCAAGATTGCGAAGAGGCTGAGAGAGAAGAAAGGAAAACACAGGGACCTAGTGATAACGGGTGATGGACGTGACGCCGTATCCTCACCGAGAATACCAGAGATTGTAAAGCATTGAGAAATCAAACTGACAAGTGGGAACACAGGCTCAGCATAAGAAACGGCGGCTTGTTCAGAGCTCCTGCAGGCCTGGAGAGCTTTTCGCTTCTCCTCACGATGGATTAAGTGGATGTTGGCGATAGATAATTTTGAACTCCTTCTGCAATGTGTTCTGGCTTGTCATATCCTCAGGGAGGCCTGGAGCCGGAGAGACAAGCATCCAGCATGACACTCGCAGGCACAAAACTCCTCAAACAAGGCTGGAGGACTGGGAGAAGCCATACCCTGCAAGGCCAGTGGCACTGGGGAGACTTCTTATCCCTGGCCAGCCTCAACCGTGTCTCCCCTGGGGCTGCCAGGGATGGGTGAGGAACCAGGTCAAGATTCCAGATGGTTTGGTGGCCAGAGAGGATGCTGGCCTTGGCCAACAAGCAGCTCAGAATTCAGTATGTTCCCCAGAAACCCATGGAGATGTTAACCTCATCAGCCTTGGAGGGGCAGGTTTGAGAAGAGAAGTGACACTGAAGCTCAAGTTGCTCAGCCCCAGAGGAGCAGCAGGTTGCAATGAACCCAAAAGTGCTCCCTCTCTGCTGCGCTCACTTTGGCCCATCCTCTTTGCCTCAGTTTCCCTTGCACCCCAAGTATCACAGACTCATAGAATACCAGGTTGGAAGGGACCTCAAGAATCATCTGGTCCAACCTTTCTCAGGGAAAGCACAGTCTAGACAAGACGGCCCAGCACCTGTCCAGCTGAGTCTTGAAAGTGTCCAATGTCAGGGATGCCACCACTTTCCTGAATAAAGCGAAAATTGTTCCTATATCCTGGGATAACAGAGTGGGGGAAGCTGAACTTCAGGAAGTGAAAAGAAAGGTAAATCCCAACATCAGCACAAAAAATGGAAATAAAAAAAGAAAAGAGGGAAAAAAAACAGAGGAAAAAAACCTTCCAGCATCAAGCAGGTGCAAAGATGCCTTGGGAGAGAAACAACCTACTCACAAAATATATATCTACATATAAAAAAATCCCTCCTTCTTAATTATTTTGCTGTCCCATGCTCACGGTGCTGGCTCAGATCCCATCTTTGCTTCCAGGGAATTTTTTTGGAAGCTTTTCCTACCTCTCCCTTTCCCTGTGTCGCTCTCCTCTGCACGGGCTGAGACACTGTCTGTCGTCGCGTGCAGCAGAAGGAGCTGCTCCGAAAGGGCAGGGGATGCTCTGCCTGTAGATCAGAGCCAGAGGCTCCTTTGAAAATCCTCAGGGTGAAGGAGCAGGGACGAAACAAGATGCTCCAGATGAGCCGCTTAAAAATTGGCCAAGAAATCTTGTGGCTTTGGCGAAAAATGCCTTTCTTTGCCTTTGACTCTCCTGTCCAAACAGCGTTAGGTGTCGAGCTGATAGCACTGCTCTCACCTGAGGGAGTGGCAAGAAAAAAAATGCCCAGATGGATATTCTGTCCTCTGCTGAACCGGGAGCAATGACAGGGCATGTGAAGATTTTAATTCATAGGTTCAAAGGCAGCAGATGCTGGAAAATGTCTATAACCCAAATGAGAAATAAAGACTGTGAGGTGAAAGCCCCGAGCAAACACTTGCCCAGGCACGAGGTAAATATTCCTGGGAGAGAAAAGCAACGTTGAAGTGAAAATAAAAAAAATAAAATGCAAAATACACAACTTTATATCAAAACCCTTGAGGGTTCAGAGCACCAACATATTTTGGGGTGTTTCAGCCTCTGCAATGAACATATTTTTTGGTTTTAGCTGTTTTCTGACCATTTTCTCCACCACTTGTAAGAAGTTTGCTTCAAACCCCACAAGAGTCAAAATATCTTTGAATTGTGATTAATAATGAGACCTCCGTAAGGGATGCACAATAATCCGATCCCTTTCTGTGCCACCCAGTCAGATATAGGTCAGCCCATGATACTGATCTCCGATAAACCCTTGAGCACTGAGGGAGATCCAGAAAGCCAAAAGAAAATGAATATTGTGCCAATATGTAGGAAGGATAAATGAGATGACCTGTGTAATTACAGCCCTGTCGGCTTGACATTGATTTTGGGCAAAATAATGGGATGTCTGGTACAGGACTTGTTTAATAAGGAATTAAAGGGAATAACATAAAGGATGCCAATCAACAGGGATTTATGGAAAATAAATCTTGCCCGACTAAGTTGATATCTTTTTTTGATGAGGTTATAAATTAGGGCTGATAAAGGTGATGCTGTCAGCGTAATGTACTCAGGCTCCTGCAAGGTTGGGTCCTGCGTGACATCTTGATTAAGAAACTGGGAAGGTAGGAAATCACCGTGGCAGAAATTAGATGGATTAAAAACTGGCTGGTTGACAAGTTTCAAAAGGCACCTCTTGAAGTGAGAATCAACAGGGTCTTCTGCTCCCCGCTGCTTGCAAGGGCCGGCTTGCTGCTGGTTGACATTTTTATCAATGACCTGGAAGAAAACATCACATCACCCCTGATAAAGTTTGCAGCTGACACAAAGATCAGGGGAATGGCACGAAAGGAAGAGGAAAGGGCATCGATACAAGATGCATCTTAATAAAGCCATTCGGCCAGCGCCGGAGAAGGAAAGCTCTTCCCTTGGCAGTGGGGATGGGAGATGGGGCTGATAGGCTGACAGACAAGACTTGGAAGATGAAATGCAATATTTTTCAGGCTGGAAAGCGCCTTTTCAGGCATATTGGTATGAAAAGATAGAAACTCCAGGGTGTTTTTGAGCAACTCTGGTTTGGTTCTGCCCTGGGTAAGCCATGCGAGACCCATGCTCCGTGCGCAACAGCCCCGCACGGCTCCGCTCCCTCAACTTCAGGTCTTTCCTCACCTGTCTTGCAGGATTTTAACCACTTGCAGCACTTAGACGTTACTGTAAAACCCCACAGGGCACCCCGATGAACCTTTTGGCTTTGAACTATATTAAAAATGCGGCCTGAAGTGTCTTGCCTGAAGCCAGGCACTGGTGGACTGCTCAGCACATCTCCTCATCGGGTGGGCTTTAGGCAATGTGCAGCCAAACTCAGAGCTCCCTCCCCGCTCTCCTTGTTCCTAGGATTGTGTCTTTTCCCCCTCCAGGAAAAAAAACCCCTCTTGCAAGCCCCGTGTAGCCACAGCTGCTGCAATTTTGAAGCTGCCTTCTGCGATTTCTCCCAGTGCCAAACGCACACGACACTTCAGGGCTCTCCGTAGCGAGCACTTTATTGCTTCCAGAGTGGCTTTTTTCAGCTCTTGCAGTCCAATGCCCAAGAATAATGGACAGGCTTCAGCCGAGGGAATTTAATTCTGCTCCCACTCCTTTCAGATCAGAGCCTGTGTCAGCGGGGTGCTCTTACAACAAGAGACTTTATTACAGCTTATCCAACACTTGGCAAGTTCTCAATCTGGAGAACTGGTTTGTACTACAGAGATTGCTGCTCCGCGTTGCATGCTAATAGAGATCTATAGCTGCGCCTTGTGTCTATAGGGGAAGGGAAGGTTTGAAAGCCTTCGGTAGTGAAAAAGCTCGCTGGAAAACTGGGGAGCTTTGGGGTTGGTTTGAATTTGAAGACGCGTATCAGACGCAGCGGTGTAGCTGGAATTATTGAGCTGAATAACATCCAGTTGTTTCCATCCAGGAGATAAAGAAAGAGGCAATTGCAACAGAGATGTGTGAAATTCCTCAGGGATGGCTTCTGGTCCAAGATCCACAGAGCATCATCAAATGCAGTTTAGACCCACATTCAGCTACAAACCTCTCCCTCTTGTTTTTGTCTTTATTTTTTTTCTGGTATGAGTATTGCATTCACCTGCAGAAAAGCCCTGGGAGCAAACTGATCCATGGAAAAATGTCCCACCAAGCAAAACATCTTGCAGCAGCCCTCAAACCAGTCTCCCACATTTTTTTTTCCCTCTAGCCTATAGTTTATATTTCCCTGCTGAGGCCAGGAATCCTCTCTCCTGGGCTCCTGCCTTACCAAAATAGAGCATCTTCTCTTCCTCTGCCCTGAGCAAGCATCAAACTCCCTTTAACTTCAGCAAACGCTCCCCAGGCCCGGCCGGCGAGGTAACCTGAGGATGCACAGCTTGTCACTGCCGATGACACATGCCTCTCTCTCAGGATGTGGTATAATGAGCTTCTTCGTGGTCTCCCAAGGCAGAAATGTATTTATGGCACAAGGGAAGATTTATATAGTTTTTCTTTAAAATCTGTCAGCTAATAATAGCGGCGGCTGGGGCTGGGTTGAGCTGGGCTCACACTCAGGTATAAATCAGGGGTGAGCTCTCGAGCCGTGCCAGCATTTCCTCCCGTTTGGAAGGAGATAACATTGTGTGCAAATGTTTGCACCAAAGAGAGAAGGATAAGAAAATATTCTAAGATGTAATAACCTTATATATATATATGTATGTATATCCCAGTGGTCCCCTCGTGCTTCCCTGACAGGGTGTCCAGGCCCAAACCAGCATGGTTTGGGACTTGGATGACTGGGACCTTCTGACAGACTTAATATTATAGAATCATAGAGTTGTTTTGGTTGGAAGAGACCTTCAAGGTCTTTGAGTCCAACTGTTATCCCAGCACTGCCAGGTCACCTCTAAACCACGTCCCTCAATGCCACATCTTTTCAATCCCTCCAGGATATTGCTTCCCAAGGCAGGGATACCCCAGCAAGGACAGGCTACTGGTGCTTGCAGTGATTCATTTTTACCCAACCAAGTGACCTATATATCTCTGGCCTCTAACAGCAAGCAAAGTGGATAAAACGTCTTCCTTTGTCCCCTGGCATCACGTAGCCTTGAATAGTACAAATGCCCTAAAGACAATTTTTTTTCATACAAAATAGATGCATATTACTTTTTTTCTGTGTGTGTGTGTATGTATGTGTCTATGGAGGTCTGAATAAAATAGCTAACAGGTTCCAGAGGGACATATCCTGTTAATTCCACTCATGATAAAGGTCTTTTAAAATGCCACTGATGCCTGAAGCACTGATGAGTTTCCAGGTTTGCTGATTTGCGGACCGCGGGCCAGGCTCCCACCGGAGCCCATTAGATGGCCTATAGATAGGCGGCTGCATGCACAGGCACACTATGCAGATACTCCAGTCAGAAGCCAAAAAGCATTACTAAGCAATCCCGAGCATTTCCCATCTCCTACAATGCGGCCGAGGTGTGGGACAGGTTTCTGAAAACCACAGCAGATCAGCTCCAGTGTTTTTTCTCTCTGGGTGCCACGTTAATTATCTTAGCGTAGAGCTCGAATCGTGATGCTGGGGAGGAAGAACAGGGAGGGGAACAGCCTCTGCATGTTTCTTCATGTCATCACGATGCAGGTTGCACCTTCTTCTTGCCCTTCACTTACTGCACCCAAAACCACATGCAACCCACACCACAGGGTTGAATTTCTCCCTCTCTGCCCGGTTCAAGCCACGCACTTGTGTAAGTCCATCTTGGGAGGTACCCATCATAATGTCATCATGTCCACCTAATTCCTGCTCCAGGTTGCTTTATTTCTTCCTGCAAGGCCAGCCTCAGCTCGGTGGTGGACTGTGTAATTCAATAGGCTTGCAGATGTGTCTTGGGTCAATTCTAATTCTATTTAAAGGACAGTCGATAGAGCCATCTCTGGGGTTTTCTGAGACGGAATTTCATATTGCCTTTAAAATGCGCTGAATGCACTGGCCAGGGAAGAAAGCCTTTCAGCATCGATGAGGCATAAAGGATGGGATGGGAAGTGCTTCGCGACCTTTCTCCTGTCCTATTTTAGGCTTTTTGAGACCCTCATGAGGAAGGGGCCAGGGAGAAGATGTTCCTGGTGTGATTTTTTTTAGACAAGCTCATAAGCCACAGTGCAATGTCCTGCTCTCCTGATGCTCATGGAGGCCTAAATCAATCCCTTCTTGAGCATCACCAGCCCACCCTGATGCCAAGTTTACACTCTTGTGAACCCGTCCTTGGGGTCCAGGGGTGGTGGCATGCAGCAAAAAGGAGACAACCCAACAAGCATGAGATCTGAGTACCTCTGTATGACCATGACAACTTGCTCTACCTCCCTGCTCATCATAAAACAGGGAGTAATGTCCCAAAGAGATGGATATTAATAAAAAAAGAGAGCTTTCAATGCTGCTGCTCATCTAAAACGTTCCCTTAAGTGCAGGATGAGATGTTCGAGCACTAAGACATGGGTTTTATGCAACTTAATAGAAGGGAAAAATGATATCACCGCTGGAAAAACAAAATGCGTGCCGGGGGATTGGATTGCATCGCTTTACGCTCAGATCAATCCCGAGATCACATTGCACAAACCAAGGGGGAGTTACCAGGGCTACCTCCCACTGCTTGTGCCAACAAGCTCAAGGAAAGCTTTACTCAGACAATTTTTTTGGGGCACAAATCCCATCACCCTAAATGGAGATATTTTCCCACTGGAAAGCAGGAAAAAACACCAGACCCAACCAAGAAACCTGCCGCTGTAGGAAAACGATCAGCGATGCACATACTGAGCATCCAGATGATAAATGTGGGTCCATACCAAGGAGCAAGTCCACTCACCTCATACCAAGGTGATGGCAAACCACGGTTTAAAACACCCCTGTGGATTTTGCAGTCCGATGGGGGGGACCCCACGGCCGCTCTCGTGGGGTTTTTTTGACACGTCGCGGGCTTCGCTCCCATCGTGGGGAGCATCCAGCCGACCGCTGCAGCTCCAAATGAAATGGTCCGTTCCCTGCTGGAGATAATTAACGTATATCGGAGAGGAATTTAGCTGGAGTGGCTATTTCAGCAACACGCGGCGTTCTCCCCCAGTTTGGGTTTGTTTTCGGAATTGCACATAAAGTGCAACTGCGGCACATTTACTTTTCTATTATGCCTGCGAAATTAAGTTAGATGGCCCTAATAATAGCACTGCCTTTAAAACAACGTTGTGTTTAAAGAACAAACTCTCCAATGTCGCCGGCGCAGCATATTTGTCTTGTGCTTAATTTCCACTTGCTGTTGTATTATTAGACATTAACATGATAGTTTTGTTTAATCTCTGGCTCCGTCGCCCATGGCTGACTCCAAACCGATCGCTCGCCCCCGTTGATGAAAGTCCTAATTCATCCTTGTTAGTGCAATTAGGAGGAAATTGGATCACGGTGCCACTTCTCACAAAAGGTCTGGGAGAGGGCGAGTCTCTCCCCCGAGAGGTGAAGCCGGCAGCGAGCTCGGGGCTGCAGGAGGATTACTCGGCTCCTGGGGAGATGATGGGGACAAAATGAATTGCGACTTTGCGAAGTTTTGAAGCGGGATCGGATGGATTTTGTTGCACTTTTCCCAGCATGGAGGCGGTAGGAGACCATCCCTGAAATCCAGCAAAGGTCGTTTCGAGGTTGTTTTGAGCACACCTATGCGAAGGATGAAAGAGCTGTGAAAATAACGAGATTATTTTCTCGGAAAAGTAAGTCCTTGAAAGCTCTCAGAGAAGCAGCTGTCTTTTTTGTCGCAGAGTTTGCGCTCCATGGGCATCGCTCTCCCAACCACAATGAGATTAAATGCTCTTCAACTGCGGCACCCAAAATAACGTGCATGTTTGTAGAGTGGTTCCCCCAGCTTCTGCAGCTCCCAGCATAATTTCTTCAACTTTTGATCAAGTTTTCTGGTTTCGTGCCCACACCCAGGGACATCTGCATTGCTTTGGGTGTTGCTTCCCATCCTGGTCAACATCAGACCTGCAGCCAAGTCCACCCAAAGACTATGTGGGATCTTGGGAATTTGCAAATTTAAGCAGAGGTCCTTGGGATATCAACCCTATAAACGTAACTTTTTGTATAAAATGGGGGAATTCAGGGCAACTAAAGAGGAGTGAGTTATTGTGGCTCCCACCCCACTTGGGTACTCACCTTCCCACATCTCGGAAAGTAAAAGAAGCTAAACCAGACAATCGAGTGTTTTGGTTTGGGTTTTTTGCTTCGTGCAACTCATTCCTCGTGGGTACAACTAGAAAAGGTACAAAAGCTTTTATACCAAAGGAGAGGGCTGAGGCAATTTTGTCACGAGGGGTTGTCAGGGCCAGATACCCGTTTTCTGGGGTGTTATTTTAATTTTTCAGCAAGGTTTTCCTCGCTCAGCTCGTGGCACGCTCGGCGAAACATTAGCATGCAGCTCACCTTTGCCGGGCCTGGGGAAAATAGACTGGGACAGTGAAGGGTGGAAGGGAAAGACTGTGAATAAATGCCTTGTTGTCACATTCCTATTAACCTCTCCTCAGTCTAATCCTGTCCTTAATTGACTTTATTCTGATTATATTCTCAGTACACCTGTATCAGCCTGGGAAGGTGGGGTAGGAGGTGGTGATGGGTGATGTAAAGGATACAGAGGGAGCTGGAGAAGAGCAAAACAAGAGACACGTGCACTCATGTGCACACACATCTGCTTCCCATAATGGCAAACAGAGGGGAAAAGAACATTAAAACTTCCCAGAAAGGGATAAAAAAAAAAAAAAAATTCAATCTCCGCCACAACAAATGGCAAGTTACTGTTTTAATAATTAAGAGGCTTTAAACTGCCCTTTTTAATACAGACAAAAATACCATCTGCAGGTAACGGGGAGGTGAAGCTTGGTACCTAATCAACCATCCTCTTGGTGAAGCAACATCACCCTGTCTGTCTGCAATCAGAGGCTGCGATTCCTTCAAGTGGCTCTCCGCAAGGGTTCGGTAATTGTCTCGGCGGAAAGTAAGGGTTCCCCCTAGTGCAGAGCGATAAATCAGGGATAATAACAACTCTTTCCAAAATAATCCTCAGGCAGAAACAAAATCCAGCGGAGAAGGTGGCGGCACCTGGATCCGAGGGTTAGTTTGGTCTATAAATACACCGAGCCTTTCCTGTGCCTCTGCCGTTGCCATAATAGATTGTTATTAGCACTACTCACCCATATGGCTTTAGATTATTTTTTAAAACCTATTTATTTCCCAGCTCCTTCTCTTGCTGCGATGCTTCTCCCACCATCACCCCAGATCTCAGGGCTTGCACCACCGGTGCTAAAACGGCAGTGTCTTGCTGGGCACAAAGAAGAGAGGGACACTCCAGGGCTGGCATCGGGGGGTCGTGAGATCCTTTGGTGAAGAAGCAGCTCAACACAGCCCACTTCAAGGGCTCCTTCAGCGTCTTTTCCAGCAAGGCTGGAAAAGCCTTTCCAAGCCAAAGAACCTGTGGTGGGTTGACCCCGGCACGGCACCAGGTGCCCACCAAGCC
>JANVCC010000064.1:820758-842913 GCA_025345505.1 Todiramphus chloris collaris
CTCTCCCAGCCTGGCTCCCAGCAGAGGGGCTCCAGCCCTCCCAGCATCGCTGGGGCTCCTCTGGCCCCGCTCCACCAGGTCCCTGTCTCTGCTGTGCTGGCCCCAGCACTGCAGGGTGGTCTCCCCAGAGCAGACCAGAGGAGCAGAATCTCCTCCCTCTCCGTGATGGCCACATTTGATGCAGCCCAGGATACAGTTGGCTTCTGGGTTCCTGTCCAGCTTTCACCCACCAGAACCCTGAGTCCTTCTCCACAGGGCTGTTCTCAACCCCCCCAGCCCATGTTGATCCTGGGGGTTGGCTTTGACCCCGCTGGCGTGCACACGCATGTGTGCACATCCCAGACACCTCCCCCCTCTTAGCCTTTTGCTTTTGCTGAGCCCTGGATTTTGAAAGAGACTCCTCTTGGCTAGGTCCTCGGCTGGCAGAGTCAAAGGAAGAGATGATCAAACCCAGAGGCTCCTGCCTCTTGTCTCCTCCGCTCAGCCCCTTTTGCAGCCCTGCAGAGGAGCCCCGCTTTTAAACAAAAGCTAAACACTGTCAGTGGGAGAGCAAAGCAGGATCTCTCTGAAATGCAAATGCCTTTTTGAGAGCAGCCAGCTTTGAAAGCAGGGATCCTGCTGACTCATGTTTAGGAACTGGGGGGAGTGCGCCTGCTCCTTTGCCCTACCCATCTTCCTCTCCTCTTTATCCCATACAGGATGCCTATATAACCCCTATATCGGCCAAGTGGACTACAGGGATGAAACCGTGCCCGCAGGGACAGGATCTACAGCCCAGAGTAGTTTCCCTGCAAAGCCATCAGTTGCTCTTGCAATAAGACAGGGCCAGTGTGATACTGGTGCAACCAGTGATTTAGCAACGGGGCAGTACAGATTTCAACCTTGATCTATCCGGTGGATTTGGGAGGGGGGACAGCTCTTCTTTCCTTCCCTTTCTCACCTGCAACACCTTCATTTTCCCTTCCCATTCACTTGGTCTGGTTGTTTCCCATCTCCTCATCCTTTCAGCTCCTTTTGGGTGCATTAGGGTCAAGCCTGCACCCAGTGCCGAGATCCAAGAAAGGGTCTCGTGGTTATTTCCATTCAACAGCAGGTCCTTCACATTTACAGGGCTGAAGGAGCAGGAGCCTGGCCTGTGCTTTTACAGAAAGGAAGAAGGCAGAAAGGAAGAAGGAGGAGAAGCACAAGGAGGAGGTGTAGATCCTTCTCCACAGGGCAAGAAGTTTCTCCATCCCACGGTGACAAGGACGAGGGTGCAACAGCTGACACCGGGATGCTGCAAAGCCGCCAAACTTCCGAAGGGCAGCAGCCAAATCACTGGGTACTACTGCATTTCTTTTGGCTGTTAAGTCTCCCTTACTGTTTTTAAGAGCAGACTGTCAACTTTGGCTGCTTAGACCTGATTTCCCAAGATGCCACCAGCCCCATACCCATCCTTCAAGGGGGCAGGAATGTCCAGATCGAGCTGCATTGCCACGAACCAACACAGCTATAGCTGTCTGCTAATGATCTGCCTGTTTCTGGATGGACAGGTCATCCTGAGAGGGTAAAACCTTGGCTCCATATTCTCCCCTCTCAACCTTTGCAACATCGCTGTCTACTCCTCCTTACTAAAAATCCAGAAGCACCTTCAGGGTGGCTCCGATCCGAAGGAAAAACGCCTTTCCCTGAGCGATGAGGAGCTGACAGCAGCATTGTACCAAGCGACCGGCTCTGGCACCTGCCCGCAGACTCTGTGGGATCCCCCCTGAGACCTGAATTAGTGTCATGGGGAGAGTGATCCACATCTCCTCCCAACCCCAGCTTAGTGCCCTGGGATCTGAGCTGCTCCTAGGTGGGATGTCTGCAACCAATCGTGGTATAAGCAGAGCAATAATGGAAATACCACGGCTCGCAGCCATGCCGAGCTCCAGGGGCATAATGGAAATTCAGGCTTTTTTTTTTTTCTTTCTAATGTGCTTCTGCTCTAATAACCCCTTTTTTTTTTTTTCTTCTTCTCTTTCCCCCTCATCGCTTTTCAGCTGAAAACACTGGTGTGCTGCACCAGCAGCAGCTGATCAGGACTTCACACGTCCTGCTCATTATCGCCCCGTTCCACACAAGGGGAAACGAGAAGGATTTATAGCACCCAATTTTGTAGAAGTGTTGCCCAAAGTGAAATCCTCGGCCGTGGCTGCTAGAGGGAAGCTGCAGCTGAGCTGGGTCTAAGGCTGTGAGAGTTGAGACTTTATAGGGACAGATAAAACCTTTTATTACACCAACTGATCTAGCTGGAAGAAGCAGACAGGTTTTAGGTGCACAGACTCGACTTCGGGTCTCAAGTTGTCTGCAGGCAGCTCCTGCAACACCTTTCCCAGCCTGGCTCCATCCCCCTAAACCCCAGGAGATCATAGAATGGTTTGGGTTGGAAGGGACCTTAAAGATCATCTCACTACTACCCCCAAGGAGAAGAAGAACTAACAGCAGCCAAGGCCACCTTGAAAAGCCTCCAAGCTCCAACGCTGATCAAAATCCTGACTTCTTCTGAGTCTCTGGCACACCAAAAAATCTCCATCATGTGGCTTTCACCATTTACCCCATATCCCAACCCCTTTTCCCTTGCTGTGGAAACCCACTGTGAAGAAAACGATGCTGAAGGGCAGAGAATAAGAGGAAGAATTTGATCTGAGCACTGGAGCCACAGGCAAAGAGAAAACAGGGAGGGTGGGAATTACAGCAGAGCATGGGACTGTGTGAGCTCATGGGACCAGACTCTGGGCAGGAGCAGCATCGCTGGAGGTGACACCCACTGGTGCACGGTCTTGTGTCCTTGCGGGCATCGGGGTGGCCGCAGCCGATGAAGAGCACTCACGAGGGAGATGAAGAGAACACATTCTTGAGTGCCCGGTGCTGCTGCGGTGGTTTTGCCCTTCCATCTCTGCCAATTCCCACCCAGAAACCACCCCAAGGCGTTCCCAACATCCGAAATCAAGCACAAGCTGCTCTACACAATTTAGCCTTTCTCTTCTTGTCTCATTTACTCATTCCACTGAGGAACAGCCCCTTGCCCCCCAAATTACTTATAACCACAGAAGACATATCAATAAGATTTCTCTCTCTTATTCTAGTTATTTTTTTTTTAAATAATAAAAAGAGCTGATCCTGCTGGCAATTTATAGTAATTGTAGTAACCTGATAATAATTCTAGCAATTAAGCACAATACTAATTCACTCATTTACTGAGTAATATCTTGTCTTTATTTATGGGGGCTGTGCCAGAGTATAAATATCTTACTCACTGTGTTGGGTAATGAAAATTTACTAAGTAGGGTTTTTTTTAAAAAAAAAACCCCACCAAAACACCATGTTTATTCATTTTAAGCTATTCTTAGGAATCACGTGTGAATAAGGAGTAATTGCTTGACTTTGGGGTGGTAATTAGAAAGCACTAAGTCATTGTTTTCTTCTTGCAAGCAGAGGGTTTGTTTAAGTGTGCATCTGCTCTCCCAGCATTAATTCAACCTGCCAGCCCCTCATCCTCCCCCTCAGCACCCGGGGCCACATTCTGCTCTCTCCGAACAGGGAGTTTGTCAGGGCTGGGGTCATACAAACCATACAGGTCGAGGTGTCCAAGCAGGTGCTGAATTGCCTGGCTCGTGTTGTTGAGAAACCCTCCGGCTTTGCTGCGGGAGCAGAGCGGATCCAACGGCACGAGGAGCAGGATTTGCATCTCCTAATCAGAGCCGGATCCGGGGAAACAACTTTCAATAAAAGAATCCCATTACGAAGCAACCGGCTGTGAAATACTGTACCTGTGTTGCACCCTGCCAGCCCGGAGCCTCTTCTTTCCTTGCCAAGGAGGTGGGAGCTTCTCCTAAGCGTGGAGATGGGGAAGGAAAAGGCAGGGAGTAAAATAAAATTGGGAAAAGGGGATTGATATTCACGGGGGGGGATTGCTCCCATGGGGAAGCCACATCATTCTGCATAAGGGATGCTCATGAAAAACTTTCCAAAAGTCTTTTTTTTTTTCTCCAAAGACCCCCAAAAGCAGCCAGAAGATACAGGTCCCTTCTCAACATTCACCTCATTACAGCCTTGCCAAGCCAAGCCACAGCTCAACATCTGTGAGCATCTGGAGACAGCCCTTTGCTTGAGCTTCATCGCCTATCACAACCCAACCCGGAGGGAAACGAGGTCAATTGCTGTGAATTCAGGGCTAATGCACACTGTGCCTCAGTTTCCCAGTTTGCAAACTGGAGTTAATTGTGCCGCTCTCCTTTGGGAAGAGCATCAGCATCTCCTGGGAAAGGACCAGGCTCCCACATCAGGTCGCTCCATGGGATGTTGGTCAGCACAGCATCATTCAGAGGTGTTTGCAGCCACGCGGCACTGGACATGATCTTTAAAAGCACCAAGCAATTTTTAAGTGCTTCTCTGGGAGCTTTTACAGGGCCCTGATTTACTGAGCACTCAGAGCAGCCTGTTCTTGCTGGAAACCAGGGCTTGAGATGCAGTCAAGCATCTACAAATATGAGCTTTGCGCTGTCTGAATCTCCTTTCTCCATTTTCCCGTCTTTAAAATGGGGATAACTCGGCTCCCCTGGCCACGATCCCAAACACCAATGCTGCTCTGCTATCTGCACCCGCCTGCAGAAATGGGAACAGCCCCAAAAAAGGGCCCATCCTTCCCTATTTCATCCTGATGTGATAGCAAAGAGAAGGAGAAGGTCCCCAGTGTCTGCAGGAGGAAGCCCAGGGCTGGAGGGAATGTGTGTCATCAAAAAGGAATCTTCCAGAAGAAATTGGATGCTGTGGATGATCTGTAGGCTCATCTATCAGGTCAGGAGGTTTGTGTATGGTATTGGTATATATACCATACCTATATCATGTCCCTGGCAGCCAGGGAGGCAAAGGAAGAGTCAAAACACCACTGAGAGCATTTAAGGACCTTGACCATCTCCTCAGCACCGTCCCAAGGTTCAGCAGCCTTGTGCAGCATCTCCCAGGCCAACTCCTCGTAGGGGCCGTTTGCATTTTCACCTCCCTATCCCTTTCCTTCTGCACTTCTCCCGGGGACTTTTGCTTTGCTTTGAGCGGCACCGTGTCCGCAAACAGCCCCGGAATCGTCGCGGCGTGAGCTGCAAAGGCCAGAGGCTTTCTGAGCCTCTCCGAAAAGGCAAAGCAGCGCTGGAGATTTCCAAAGCAGCGACCAAGAGAGGGCAAAGGAGATGACGTGGTTGGCGCTGTCTCCAAGAGATTTCGATGCAAATTGCCACCGGATTGCCCTTTGCAAAACAAAAATGCCCTTTCCGCCCTTCCTTTGCATCCCTCCCACCGGGTCTGGTGCTCCGAGGATGCGAAGGAGCCGGCGTGAGAGGAGAAGGCAGATCCAGGGCACCCCGATAAATCCCTGCAGGGCTTGCGTCCAGCGCGTCTGCTTCCCCGAGATAAAAAGAAAGCACTGCTTCTCCGCGGCGCGGACACCGGGCTAATCTCTTCATGCACCGAGGCCCTCACCCTGCCACGGGAAGCAAAGATGGGTGAGGGATGGAGACGGCAGCGCTGGGGCTGTCAGAGCCCAAACCGTGCAAGGGAGACCAGCCCCAGCCAGCTGCAGCGATGTGTGTTTATTTTGCACCGGGAACCAGGAAGGATTTTTCCAGCTCAGAGTGGCAAATTAATCCTGCAGCAGGGCCCTGGGGTTTGGGCACATTATTAAGGTGCTTTGAGATGTACCCTAAGGGGCAATGCGGGCTCTTACTGGTTCTATGATGGGGACCTGGGAGGACGAAGAAAAATTGCAGATGTTGGAGGAAAGTCACTCGAGGAGCTAGAAAAAAAAGGAGCTGTAACAACGACACATAAGCAGCTTCAGAGGGAGAAAATACTGGGCAGGGAAAGGCAAACAAACTGCTGCTGCAGGATGTTAGTCCCAGACAAATTCCTGTCAGAATGAGGCACTCATTTTTAGCAGGGGGGATGATTAACACTGGGAATAAATTATCAAAGCAAAATGGGAAATGCTCCACCTCCTGATGTCTATGGATAAGAACTAGGTGCCTTTTGGGAAGCTTTAATCAAACCCAAAGCACTGGAGCTCCCAAAAGAAGCCCCTCTGGCATGGGCTCTGGCCAAGGACTGGGAAAGCTGGGCTGATGCTCCCATCAGATCTCGTGAGCACTGCGAATCCTTATAAAACCTGCTGGTCTCTATAAAGTGATTGCTCACCTCTGCCCAGGGAAACGACCAGCCCATTCTGAAGGAGCAGCTGTGAGATCCTACAGAACTGCCAGCAGCCAAATGGTTCCCTGTCCCCCCACCAGTAATAAAAAAGGATTTAAATGTTCTGACCAAATTAAAGATTCCCCCCCCATGTCCACGGTGGGTCCAGCAGCACGATGCAACAGTGGCTTTTATTTTAACTGCTTAAGGAGATGGTGTCTGTCAGCTTTTTGCTGGCAAGGAAACTTGCATTTTTATTTTTAGGTTTTAGTTTTCTTCTCTTTCCAAGCCTGGAAGTGTTGTCTTGAGCCTCATTCCCAATTCCTGAGCTCTGTTATATTAATATCTCTTTATTTCTGACGTATGTTTGATGGTGACCTTGGGATGCTCAGAGCCCCCTTATAGGGCAGCTTGGGGGGGGGGGGGGGCAACGTCACGGGGCAGGGGTGGCAGGTGAGTTGCTATTTCTGCTTAATGACTTCCAGTTGAAATTACCTACAAAGTGTCCTAATTATCCAGGTGCCATTTAAATCATCGGGGTGGCTGGCGGGGGAGGATGGGGCAGGCTGGCAGCTGCAGGTTCCCTCCGCTGAAGTGCTGCAGGGTGGAAGGATGCAAAGCAGTGAGTGCCCAAAGCACGGTGGAGAAAAAGGTGGGAAATGACTGTGCGGGGCTGGCTTATACCCTCACCCACCCCCACCCTTATGTATTCAAACCATGGCCCGGCAGCAGTCAGACCTGCACAACGTCCCACCATTCTTCATCCAGACAACCCAATGCCAGTGGGCACAAGAGATGCTCCCAAATAGCCATCGTCCCTCCAAATGAGGGGCTTCAGTGCCTGTTGCCTCACCAAAGAAATGAGCACTTTTGTTCCAAGGGACCAGTATAGGATGCTGCTTAGCAAGTTTGGAATTTATCACTCCCCTTCCCATCCCCGTATTCATCGACCATTGGTAACAAGTGAAGCAGGAATGCAGAAAATCAGTTCCCCCAGCCTAGAAAGGGGTTTGCTGTTTAACCTTGACCATCCAGGAAGGAAAAAAAGACGACAAAACTGAGAAAAGATGGGGCTTTGCTTCTCCAAACTCCATCTCAGGAGGAATCTGGAGCGTTTGTGATCAAACGCAGCCCCGCAGGGACCGCTCTGGGGGTGCAGCGGGAGCTGCTTCGCCTGGCTCAGCCACGGCGAGGGCTCCCTGGGGACCCCAAAGCAAAGCTTTCAGCCTCTTCCCCTCGCAAAAAAAAAAGAGCCTTCTGAGTGTGAGTTTTTGGTCTGTGGTGCAGCAAACGGGAGCGATATTTTGGGAGCAGTCTTGTTCTCCTGCTGCCTTTCTTCTTCCAGCCTCCTGCTGCTGCTTCACTGTTTTGATCTCTCTTCTCTCCCTCTCTCTTCATGTTTCTCCTTCGGAGGTGAGATGCGGTTCCCTTTTTCCCCCGCCATGTGCAAGCACGGGTGCAAAATCCAGGAGACCCGTGGCAGTGTGGACCATTCTCCCTGGAGCTTTGAACACCAGAAAATCCCAAGGATACCTGACAGGAGAAGGCCAAATATTCAGTGCATCCAGCCCTCTGAATCCATTCACCCAGCCCCCAAAATCTTCTGGCATAATTATTCACGCGGTCGCTTCCAAGCGGTTTGCAAAGTGGCTGCAAAGCCAACTGGTCGCCCAGTGCAGGAATGATTCCAACACCAGCACCGCTCGCCAGCAGCCTGCAAAAGCCACGGCAGGGCTGCAATCCTTGGCCGTTACTGGGTTGCAAGAACATCACAATGAAAAACGAGAGTCATTAGGGTGCAAAAATAACGTTGATTGGGTTCGATAATATTGCAGGGTTGCAATAATTGCTTACTACTGGGTTGTGTTAATCCTGGGTTGAGGTAACGAACTGCAAGAGAGAAATGCACACAGAAAAAGTGCATCGTCCCCATTCCCTTTGCCTCCCCATCACGGCTCAGCTCAGGACAGAGGGGGAAAGTGGGAGGCCCCATTCCAGTGCCCAGAGCATCCTCCAAGAGAGACAGCACCCAGGGTCTCATCAACCATCGGCAGAGCCTGAGCATCCCCCGGTCGCGGGCACACGTGGCAGGGCACGTCCTTCAAGGAGCTGAGCTGTTTACTGGAGCAGTAATGAGATAATCAAGGAGTCATTTAGACTACTCTGGAGGTAGAGAAGTGCCTCCAGTAGATTTTTCTTGCTGCCAACCTGCATGGATCAGGTTGTGGGGGCATCCCGAGTGAGCAGGGAGATGAGGTGCAGCGCCCCGCTGCAGGGATGGAGGTTTGTTTTCCATCCCCAGAGATAAAAGTCCAGCTGATGGTATTTTGGCCATACCCTCACACTCCACTGATGGTATTTGGGCCGTACCCTCAGGTTCCACATGCCTTTTTCCCTGCTATGCATGAAATTACCCACCCAGGCTGCACGAGCAGAGCAATGCAAAGCACTGGGGAAACTGAGGCATGGAGAGGGGTGAGGTTTTACCCAGCAGCTGAGCCAGAATAAACCACCATATGTCTTGGGTCTTGTTTGCAAGCTGTAGCCTCCTCACCACCCTACTGCTGCCCCTCTTCCAGATCATGTTTGCCAAGAGCCAGCCAAGTCCCTGGTCCTTGACTAACACCCGCAGCCCCTGCTAGCCCAGTTCCCCCCTTCAGGGGGCTGCTGACGAACGTCTCCACACGCGTATGGCACCCGGACTCCTCTGAGAGCATTTTTAGGGCAAAACATCTCATCCCACCGCTCGCTCGCCTGAAAATAGAAAGCTGAATTTGGGATGAAATGCAGAGCTGTTGGCTGGGGAAGCGGCAGGCGGTTAAAAAGGAGGGGGTGCCAGGAATATTTTACACAAAAATGAAAAAAAAAAAAAAAGAAAAAAAAAAAAAGCAAGCAAAAAAAAAGCAAGGAAAAAAAAGGCTTTTTTTTCTTTCTTTCTTTTTTAAGAGAAATAGGAGAAAAAGTTGTTTATGGCTTGGAAAAGCTGAAATGCTGCTGGCTGCCACTGGATGGAAGAGGGGTGAAGCTGGAAACAGCTGCAGCTCCTTGCTGAGCCCAGGTGAGGAGCTCAAGCCAAGGCTTTTGGGGGAAATGTAGAGAAAAGGGGGGATTTGGGACAGCAGCGGGTGATGGGAAGAGAAATTACATCCCTATGCATTACGCACAGGCAGCTCCATGGGTTTATCTTTCTAGATCAATCAATGTTCAGCTCATCTCCCGGCCAAGACACAGCTTCTACCTGCCCTTCCCCAGCCCATTATAGCTTTGAGGGCAGGTGACTCCAGGTCATGGGACATCTCCAACTGGTGACACACTGGAGTGGGTTATACGTGAGTCACTACATCAGCCGAGCGTTTAGAGAGTATATTTAATACAAAATATGGAAATTCCCGTTTGCGTGGAGGATTTCATGATATTTGTCAATGTTTCCATCGGATTCACAGCAAAAGCCGGGAATTTTCCGACACTGCGAAAGGAACGTCAGCAAAAAAAAAAAAAAATTCATTTATGCTTGAGCAAAACTTTGCATTTCTTCCAAATGTGGCCCTTCTCATACATTGTAAATGTGGCAGTAAAGTCTTGTCAGGATGAAAATGAAGATGATGGCAACCTAGACCTTGCCAAAGAGCAGTGGGAAGCCCAGCTTTGGGGTGTGGGTGTGATCCAGACTTGAGCAGAGATATCTCTGGAAGCAAAGGCCATCCAACCTGCAGGTCTGCGATGTCCATGGAATCCCAGACTGGTTTGGGTGGGAAGGGACCTTTCAAGCTCATCTAGTCCAACCCCCCTGCAGGGAGCAGGGACATCTGCAACTGAAGCGCATTGCTCATGTTGTGATGTTGTCCCGAGTCTTGTTGCCCCTGGTACCCAACCAGGTAATTTGTAGAGCCCTGAGCACCCCGATGGGCATGATGGTGCCCCCCATTAATCCATGATAATGCCAGCTTGGCTCCCAGACTGATCAAAGCCAGCAGAGCTAGGTCGGGCTTTCATCAGGCAGCGAAGAAAAGAGCTAAGGAAGAGGAAAAGAAATGCTCTGAAAAAAAAAAGCCGTTTGTCCCCTCGGCTTTATTCCGGCTGCAGAGCCGGAGCAGCTTGTAGCTCCAGAGAACTTTTAATAGAAATCTTCAGAATGAAATGGGCTACAGCTGTTTGCCTTGATAAATATATTTTATGCTACATGCCTCAGCCGCCATCTGTTTGCTGATATGAGCATTTCTCCTCTGCAGCAGCTGAAGAGAAGTCATCAAAGGGAATAGCAGGAGATGGGTTTCGTTGCAGGTAGAGGGGAAGAGGTGAAGTGGCCCGTGCAATGGAGTTATTCTGGCAGCTTAATGTGGTGAAGCTGTTACAGGAACAAGAAGGAGGATGGCGGGAGGGCTGGGAGTTGGGGAGAGCTGGGCTTTCAAGGGGACCTGGTCTTTGTGCTGGTGTTATCCGAGAGGAAATATTCTGTGTGGGCCAAGGGCTGGGCTTCTTGAAGGTATTTAGATATATAGAGAGGTAGGTAGGTAGGGGTTGCCAGAAGTTTTGGTGCTTAATGATCATTAAAAATGACCATGCTGCATCGGGAAACCCCATGAGGCGGTTTTATGTCCCTAATTAAAAGAAGTGGTTTGACTTGGGTTCCTTCCCACATCTCTCTCCATCCCCAGCCAGGAAAACTCCCCTTCTGCAAAAGTGCTTGAAGAACAACCCCCAAAAACCACCTGTACTGGTGAAAAAGCCCCACGTGCATCATTGTCTCCAGCTGTTTTCCTCCAGCCCTATGAGCTTCACTCCTCCAGCAGACATCCAACTCTTCCTGCTTCAGAGGGACACAGTGCGACCCGGCGAGGAAACCATTCCAGATCGATTTACAACCTTGCAGCAATGGAGAGCCCACAGTCACGCCTGATAATGTTGGTTTAATGGTTATTTGTGCTCACTGTTAAAATCTCTGCCTTGTAAAAACTTTGCTGGAACAAATTGAGCTAATCCCCCCTCGCCGTTACTCGTTTTGTAATAAACCTGTGAGCAGCAGGATGCAGGAACATTTGCACGAGCATCCTGGAGATCATAGAAGCACGGGCTGGTTTGAGTTGGAAGGAACTACTAAAGCTCATCTTGTCCAACCCCTGCAGGGAGCAGGGCCATCTGCAGCTAGAGCAGGGTGCTCAGAGCCCCGGGCAACCTCCTCTGCAATGGTGCCAGGGATGGGGCAGCCACCACCTCTCGGGGCAGCCTGGCACAGGCTCTCCCCACCCTCAGCACCAACAATTTCTCCTTCTCTCTGCTCGAAATCTCCCTCTTTTCGTTTCAAACCAGCCCCCCTTGGCCTGTTCCAACAGGCCCTGCTCAAGAGTCTGTCCCCATCTTTCTGCCAGGTCCCTTCAAGTCCTGCAAGGCCCCCAGAAGGTCTCCCCTTGGGGAGCCTTCTCCTCTGCAGGCTGAACCCCCCCAGCTCTCCCAGCCTGGCTCCCAGCAGAGGGGCTCGATCCTTTTCATGGCCTCCTCTAGACCCGCTCCAATGTCCAATGTCCACAGACACCCACTTGAAAACACTCCCTGCTTCACAGGTACTCAGGCCTGTGGGGCCACTCGTGGAGCTGGGCTGACCTCCAGACACCAGCAATGCTGTCGGAGAGCCGAGTTTTGTTTTCCTCTTTCCCCTGCTCTCCTATTAACACCCAGTGGTGGCACCACTACACTTAGCCTAGGTACGTAATAGCCGGTTGTCACCGGCGCTCGCCCGCCTAGGTGACAGGTGCCCCAGCCAGAATGTGGCTTATTATGATGATTATTGCTATCATCGCTGTGATTATCATATTATTTTATATTGCCTCGATGGCCCAGACGGGGTCAGAGCTGCAGAAGGTGCTATAGAAATGCGTAGAATAAAGGGAGACCCGTGGCCAGGGGCACTCGTAATCAGGCAGGCAGGCAGAGGAGAGGTTCCCCAACAGGAGAAGAGGAGCAGTAGGTCAAGATGCATTGGGTTGTGCCAAATTCTGTCAGAGGTTGACATCTCCCCCCAGTCAGGCAGGTGATGTCAGCAAGGAAATAAGAGTGAAAACACTGTCTGAGAGCGGGGATGCCATGGGTGACTCGGGGTTATGGGCCTGCAGGACCCCAAGGTTCACATTTAAGGGCAATTATGGTCTATTTATTACATTTGTTCCTGGAAAAGAGTGTCTGTGTCCCCTCCTTAGCCTGAGCTGCAGGTTGCCTCAGTGCTGCGTTCAAGCTGCGTGCGCAGCTCAGCTCAGCCCGGCTGCGGGTGCAGGAGGAGCTGCACTGCCTCAGGGAGGGAAGATGCTGCCAGCTCACGAACACCAAAAAGGATCCCCTCTGTAGAAAATCCCCCTGTCCTAACGGGCTCTGGAGGGTGGAATGCTTTTCTTCTTCCCATGGATTTGGGGCCAAAATCTCTGCGACTTGCCTATGATGTCCACATCGTTCATGGAGCAAGTCGCAGCGCGATGCAGGGCTGAGCGGTGCTGCCTCACAGGAGCCACACTGGGATGTGGCCCCTCCTCAGTGTGCCTGGTGCTGGTGGATACCAGGACATGGGGAGTAGAACAGCGACCCATTAAGTCCCTCTGTCCATGTCCATGGCTTCAGCAGCCCCACAGCAGCCCCCTCTCCTGCCACCTCCCCCTGTGTCTCACAGCCCCCCTGTACTGATCTGGCCCCCCTTTTTGAGATGACCATGGCCTGGTATAAGGAGAGAGGACCTCAGAGGCAGCCTCGGATTGCCCTCAGCAGGGTTCTGATCAAAGCCTGTGGGAAAAGTCCCCCAGGACTCACAGGGACTGGACCTGGCCCTACCCAGGGTGGGGGCGATTTGTGCCCGTCCTTGGCCATGTCTGTGAAATGCTTCTTTTCTCCTGCATCTCCTTCTCCCTCTCCCCACTCCTCCTATTTTTTCTCCCAGAAAGCTTCAAGCTCCGAGCACTTGAAAATTCAAGAGGATTCAATACAACGCAGGAGGTTTTATACAATTTTTTTTGGTGGTATTTTCCTCCTCCTCCCTCATCTCCATCATCTTTCATACAAAGTGTCTCCAAGCACTTTGCTGGGGTAGATAAAGGCTGAGCAAAGGCCCTTTGCAGAGCCGGGCATCCTGGTGGTTCAGAAAAATGCCATGAAGCAGAGAGAGAGCAGCTCTTCCAGAGCGTGTGCTCCTCACGGCTCCCAGACTAGAGCTGGAAAATCCTGGGGGTACCACAGGAACGGAGCCCCCTTCCCTTTAGCATCACTCAGCACTGTGTCTGCTCTCCCTCGATCTCGAGTAGCCCGTTTGCCTGGATCTCCTCGACCCTCTCCTTGCTTCCACTCATCAGGTCACGTCAAGGACTAGGGCTAAAAGGGACCATTTGATGGTTCAGCATCCCTCATATTGGTCCCCCCCCGGACCACCCCAGCATCTCAGTACTGCCCATCCACACACATTCCGGCCAACCCGGGAGCTTCTGCTGGTGGGAGGTTGTGGGTTTAGGTGCTTTCACGTCAGCTCATGCTTATTCCTGTGAGTGATTCCTTTCAGCAACACCAGGCACTGAATCACTGGTCTGTGATCCTGTAAAATTAACATGTCCCACTATAAATAACCGCTCTCTAATGGGCTGTCATTCAGCGGCTTTTGGAAAGGCTCAGCTCGTGTGAGCAAAAGTTTTAATGACTATAATTGATATTAGATGAAACCCATCGATGTTGGGCTTTCTCTGACCCATGCTAGGACAAAATCTATCATGCATCAGGGAAAAATTACCCCCCCTGAGACATGCCAGGCGTGATGAAGCCCGTCTAGCTCCGTGAACACGCTCTGAAAGTGCAGCCAGCACTGCACGGGGGGATTGCTGTGGGCTTTGGGCTTGGTCCTAAGGGCCAGAGAAGAGGAAGAGACAAGAAAATTGACTTTTTTTTTTATTATTTTGGTCCTAATAGGCCCCATCAGTTTGCAGGCACGCAGCAATGTTTTGAGCGTGGAGTGCACTCAGAGTTTTCTCCTTCCCATGCAGTCCCCTGTGTGGCTGCAGCGAGGTGGGACATGGCAGAGAAACTGGTGTGTCTGGGGATGCTCAGAGCCAGACCATGGACACAGATTTCAGTCCCAACAGCTGATACTGAAGAGGAAAAACAAACTATTGTGGCTGCAGGCAAAACAGAGGGTTCACTTTGCATTTGGCCCCAGAAAACCAAGCAACAGCACCTTCTACGAGATGTTCGCCTTCACCCGATTTCCAAGGGGTGTTTTTGGCAGGAGATGCAGAGGTCACTCCGACCCAATCATTCGGTCATAGAATCCCAGACTGGTTTGGGTGGGAAAGGACCTTTCAAGGGCACCCAGTCCAACCCCCCTGCAGGGAGCAGGGCCATCTGCAGCTAGAGCAGGGTGCTCAGAGCCCCGGGCAACCTCCCCTGCAATGGTGCCAGGGATGGGGCAGCCACCACCTCTCGGGGCAACTTTGGCCAGTGTCTCACCATCCTGAATGATCACAACTTGGATGTGATTTGTTTTGCACGCAGTTCAGTGTTTCTGTTGTCTTGTTTCTTCTCCTCCCATGTAGACCCCAGAGGTACCTGGGCTCCTTTGGGACTGCGAACCCCACACATCCCATCCCCAGACCGCATCATCCCCCCTGGAGAGCGACCGCCGGCCCTTTGGGGGTGGGATAACAAATCCCCCCGTGCATCACACGTGGTGCTTGCACATAACAAAACATCTCCTCTCCGGGGATAAGAGGGTGGCACGGGGCAAATTAAGAGATGCCAAAGTGCCCCAGAAGTGCTGGCTCGCCCTTGCCACCAGCGTGCCTTGGGATGTACAAGGACACTGCTAATGAGATGGTTGGGAAGGGGGGGATGGCTGCGGGCTTTGGGTTTGCTCCTAAGGGCCGGGGAAGGGGAAGAGATAAGAAAATAGACTTTTTTTTTTTTTTTTGGTGTTGGTCGTAATAGGCCCCAGCAATTTACAGGCACGCAGAGACACACAGAGCGATGCTTACCTCTCATTACCCGGGGAAGGAGGCTGAAGGCACGGCAGGGAGGTGAAGGGGGAGATCCTCAGAGCATGACTACAGTGACTGCTGCAAGATTTCTGCAGCAAAAAGGCCTGGAAAACATCAAACTAAATCACCCGTTGTGGTCCTGGGGAAACTGAGGCACGGGATGTTTGGGCTTCTACTCCTACAGGGCAAAAACATGGGGGGAGGTGACATTTTTAGGCAAGCAGAGCTTTGCAGCCTGGCCCCCAAAGCTTGGTATTGGAGAGGAAATACAAGTTGTCGTGGCTCCAGATGAAATAAAGGGTTCGTTTTGACTGTGGCCCCAGGAAACCGAGCAACAGCACCTTCTAGAAGGTGCCTGCAGCAGCCAAGAGAGCAGCAAAGTGGCCATTTCAGCCAGGCAAAGAGGGAGACAGGCGAGATGGAGATGAAATGGCTCAGCCAGCTGCTTCAATCCAGGCGTTTGATGCTCTTGTTCAATTTATTCACTGCTGATAAATCTTCCCAGCTTGCAGGAATGAAATGCAGATTTTTGTGTATTTACTAATTGAGGAGATGGATGGTTTGGGGGTTACACTTGGGGTTTTTTTTTTGCTATGGAACTTTTTCTGCCAAGCATGGCAAAGATTTTGCCTTCAGTTGGGCAGTTTTACACTTGCAATGGGTGTTTTTCACTGAAAAAAATGAGGTGGTAAAGTGAGGACGAATGTTTCCAAAGTCACACGGAAATGCACAACTTCAAAATAGAGAAAAAAAAAAGTAGCTTAGGGCTACCAGAGTGAACTGTTTGGTTGGCCTGCAAGAAAATATCACTTGAATTTAGCAGTCGCAGAGGAATTTTAAAAGGATTGGTTAACATTCCCCATCAGAGACAATGTTTTTATTTCAAAATTGCCAGCAAACCCAAAAAATTTCATTTTCCTCTCTCTCTATTTGTAAGTGAATATTCACTGGGATATTGGATAGCTGTAATTTACTCTTCAAGCCATGTAATTAGCCACCTCAATCAAATGGCATCATTTCTATCTCCGCTCGAAGAATAAACTATTCCAACTGCAAAACAAACGCCTTTTCCTCGACTCGAGCAAATCCCAGGGACGGGCTGAAATTTTGCAGCCAACTTTTGCTTTCAGCCGCTGCTCGCGCTCGTCACGGGGTTTGAAAGCTTTCAGTGAGAAAAAAAAGCAGGAGAAGATGGGGCTGAATATTGACTCACTGCTCTCGCTCATCGCCCTGTAACAGCAAGCAGCTTGGGGAGGCAGGGGGAGGATTCAATTGCACGTTGGTGAATGTTTCTGCGGTGCTGTACTGCAGGTTTTGGGGATTCGTGGCATGGGAGAGGAAGGGGAAGGAGCTGCAGGGTTACCCAGAGCTTTCCCTTTTTACATCTGAAGCCACCAAAAGCAGCGCAGAACAATCTTTCTTATATTTTTGTTTTTCAGCAGATAAAGTGACCCTTATGTCAACAAAGGAGTAATTTCCCAAGAAGGTCAGGAACTGGAGATCTCCAGCGTCCCATCTGCCTCCCCTTCACTGGGCTTGGAGTTGTCTTTTATATCGGGGTATAAACCCCGGCTCAACCCGATTTCTCCGCTCGTCTCCTGTTAAATTTTAGGAGGTAGCTCGAGGTAGGTATAGGCATTGTAATCTGGGCACATTATTTACCAGTAACACTTATCTGAAGCCAGTCTCAGGAGATTCACCGGGTGGCTGGGAGCTGTGAGATGGAGTTACAGCCTCCGCGCAGTAAAAGAGAAGGAAAAGAAGGAAATTGCCTTATAAAAACCACAAGGACTTTTGGCTTTCTTCTTTTTGCTGGAGCTCTTAAATTCAAGGCTGTCTTTTGAGTCTGCTCAGTCCTTGTCTTGTTCCTGGCAGACTTGAGAGACAGAACTTTTCTTCCCTATTCTACTTAGCATAACAATCCCTTGTTAACATAATAAGATTAATTCTTGTGCTGCAATCAGGAAGCCACACTTTCTGCAAGCCCTAAATAATATCATTTCCTTGTCACATTTATAAAGCAGCGGGTTGAGGTTTTTTTTCTTCTTCTTTTTTTTTTTTTTTTTTTTTTTTTTTAAAAAAAAAAAAAAGGGAAATCTTGTAATCTTAAGATAAATATAACGGTGTGGAAGCTTCCCATTCTCCTCCAATCTGATTGCAGTGGCAGCAAAAGGACATGGGCCTAATTAAAATGCCAATCAAGCAAAAATGGGATTCATTGTTTTTATACAAATGCTCCATTTAACCCCTTGTGGCTCGTCCATCATTTCATACACGCACTGGCTTTCAACCTTAGGAAAAAAATCCCAAGGCAGGTTTCGTAAAGAGCTTGTGGGATGAAAAAGCTCCAAAAAGGACATTAAAAGCCACATAAATGGTGAAGAGGACGGGGTCTGTCCGTGTCCAGCAGTATCATCACATAGTTCCCTTCCCGTTTCTCTACGGCCAGCTCCTCTCTTGCAGACCACGGGAGGAGCTGTGGAGCTCCCTCCTTTCCTCCAGTTAAGCTGGAAAGTTTTATGGAAGCTGGAAAAAGTCAGGATCAGATGGTAATTTTTAGCAAGCACTAATGCAGCCCAGTGTTCATCGTGTTCAGACACGGTAATAACACCCTAATCCAGAGGTTTGATAGTTTTTCAGCGGATTGGGACAACCTGCCCAGCTCTGAGCATTTAAGGGAGAGTGATGACAGGAAAAATGTGTCTCCGGTCATCCTGTAACACAGAGCAGCTCAACGGAGAGACGACTTCTGGGCACATCTGGGCAGAAGCTGAGAATTTACAGGAATGAGCTTGCTTAAGGGTTTGTCAGAGAGTACACCCATGATGGCCACTCTCTCCTGACCCCAGCAAACAGGCCGTGGAGCTTCTTCCTCTTCACTAGCAACTCCTCCACAGTGCCCCATGAACCTCCAGAGACGGGCTGAGAGGCACCCAGCCCATCCACGCACAAAACCGTGGCAGGTTCAACTCGGCTGTTTGAAGCTTGCGTGGCGGGGACCGCTGATGGGAACGCAGACAACCAGCTGAATGCAAAGCACCACACTCAAATAACTTGGCACTAAAAGACTGGCACGCAAGGCTGCATCGAAGCATCCAGGGGATGGTTGCAGGGCTGATTTGGATGATGTTAGGAAGGTCTAATGAGAAAACAATTAGCGAGGGGGGTTGGAAACGGATGAACTTTAAGATCCCTTCCAATCCAAACCATTTTACGGTGCTTGGCCATCTTGGCAACTTTAATCCCTCCACCTCTGCCGCGGTGCCCCCTGGTGCGATGCAGCCAGCTCTAGCTGTGATGGCAGGAGGCCGTGGGCGCTGAGCAGGGTGGGCACGTGGAACCATGGCCAGAACTGGGGAAGGGCTGTTTGAGGAGGACTTGTGCATTAATGAGGGGCACTCTTTCAGCCTGGCAGCAGCGGTGCACCGTGGAGTGGTCCCACTTGTGTCCCTGCTCCTGCTTGCTGCTTGACACCCAGCATCAGCCATCCCTTGGGGCTGGTCCCTTCAAAAAGGGGATGCCAGGTTGGTGTAGAAAGCCAAGCTGCCTCGCTAGCCCCACCTGAAACCAACACAGCAGCAAAGCACTTTTCTTTTTCAACTTTAGCCCTCCAAGTCTCCGTCTCTTCCTCCCCCTATGGCTGTTCCCAGGCCCTGCCTATCTCTGCCCATATTGCTCCCAGACCTGCTCTACAAGAGCTTTATCAAGTGCCACAAGCTGAGATTTTTTGGCAGCTGTCCATACAGCCGGGAGAAAAAGAAGGAGACAAGGAGAAAAAAGAGCTGATCTGCTTCCCCGGCCTCTGCCTGGGTTCTTTTCAAAGAGGGGGCTGGTGGGTGATGCAGAAAGGGTTTTTTGGCCAGGGTTGCTTTATAAAGCAAGGCAGTGTGAGCACCTCCTGTCCCAGCTGGAGCAGCCACAGGCGTTTTGTGGGCAGCTGCCTTTACTTTTCCCCAGGAAAGCAGTAGTGCCCGTACCCACCTGTTGCCAAAACGGAACGCTCTCCCCGTGTTTTATTGCAAGAAGCATCCCAGGCAGCTGGGGACCGCCTGGAAAAGACCAGCCTCCTGCCCTGCTAAGGCCTCTGGCTTGCTGGTGGGAAAACCAGAGTGCCAAACATCTCCCCAAAATCTCAGCAGGCTTCATGGCATCCTGCCTTCTCCAAGGGTGCAGCCACAACATCCCTCGGCCCCAGACCTGCAGCGAGGTCTGACAAGGGCTGGGCATCGCTCCTGTTATTTGGAGGGGACAACTTCTCCCTCCTCCATACCATCACCCCAATTATTTTGCTTTCCTGTTAGGAGACAGCTCATTCTCTGAAGCATTTGTCTTGCCAACAGGCAAGAGAGGTGAGCAGCACTTTGCAGAGGGGGGAAACTGAGGCAGGTGGGCTGAATTTCCCCAGTGCCATAGGGGAAGCTCTGCAGCAAGAGCAGGGAAAGCCT
Source organism: Todiramphus chloris collaris (assembly GCA_025345505.1). Classification (NCBI taxonomy): domain Eukaryota; kingdom Metazoa; phylum Chordata; class Aves; order Coraciiformes; family Alcedinidae; genus Todiramphus; species Todiramphus chloris. The sequence goes on from JANVCC010000064.1 coordinate 840,398, forward strand.
CCGAGTCCCAGCCCAGTGTTTTTACAGCAGGACTCTGTACAGCGTTCGCTTGTCATATGTAGTTTTAAATGACAAGGAAAAGATTCTATAAACCAGGGAAATGTGTGATTATTTGCCTCTCTGTCTCGCTTCCAGGTGCTTGGCTTAGCTTTGTAACACAGGAAAATGAAATCCATCTGAGTAGCTGTTGTCCTGCTGTTTAAAACTCCATTTTCTGTCAATATTGCTTCATTTTTATCAAGTTACTTACATGTTTTCTATTATTCTCTTCCCCCCTCCCCCCCCCCATTTTGCTGTGGCATTTCAGAACATTTTGTTTCTTGCACTTCTCAGTAAATAGCCTGGAAGTAAGAGAGTCAAAGGCACGCAGCAAGTATTTTGCCTTCAGTGTTGTGATGTTTAATATCTCTTGCACTTGTCAATGTAGAATAACAAAAAATATAAGGAAAAAAAGAAAGGGGGGGGGGTGGGGGGGAAGGAGTCTGGTTTATCCCCCATGACTTTCAGAAGCAAGGGAGACGTTTATCATGGGGTGTTCCCAGCTTCTAGCAGCTTCTTTTTGCTGTTTGTTATTGCATGGGGCAGGTGCACACCCCGAATCCCACGGGAAGATGCAGTCGTGGTCCCACCAAAGCCAAGGTCTGGAAGCAGGGGGACACACAGAGGGACTCAACGTGGTTCTGCAAACACAAACCTCATGGTAAGGCCACTCAGCATCACCTTAATATTCCTCCCCAAAGGCCATTTCACCCAGCCCTGCGACTTTCTCAGCTTTTTAATTGGAATGATTCATTTCCTTCCACAAAACACGGCAGATTTAAATGAGATCCCCAAGAAGAGCATTTCATAATCAGTTTGCATTCGATTTTGCCTCCTGCAATAATGTGGTTGTGCAGGTAGAGATAAGCCTTGCAGCAGGATGATGCTCAGAGCTGCAGCTCTCTTGCAGCTCCAGCAAGCCAAAATTATGCCAGAAACCTGATTTTTAGGTTTGTTTTTTTTTTTTTTCACATGCAACTGCCTAGTCCCCTAAATCAAATTTGACTACCAATGTAGCCAAAGCCGCAGAGGTAATCAGTTAATAAAACTTTGCGCTTACATGCTACTTCCATTCAAGGATTTAAAGCTCTTTGCAAAGGTCAGTATTACAATGATGAGAATTTTCCAGCTGAAATGTTTTCACTGGGAAGGAGAGAGAGGGGAAAAAAAAAAAGAAACAAAAAAAATTTAACTTTCTCTGGAAGTAAAACTGTTCTGCTGGTTTCAATGCAAGCAAGAAATAACATTCTTGGGGGGGGGGGGGAAGGGGAAAAAAAAGAAGAAGAAATTGCCACAAAAATGTTAATAGTGTTTTGAAGTCTTACTTGTGTGGCAGCCTTAATATACATCAGTACCCCTAGTCTGCAAGCAAACAACATTTTGCAGAATAAACTAAAACACAACGGGAAAAGCCTCCGAATTATGTAGAAGTCTAATTCTCTCTGAAATCAGGCAGGAAGCATTTTATTCAGGATGCATTTAAGTCGGTGCTGCTGTCAGAAATAAAAATACACCACCTGTAACCTCTCCCCAGCCCTGCCTCGCAGAGGAGCCACCGAAAGAGCCTCAGTGGCCATGGCCACTGTGAAAATCCCCCCAAGAGTCCCAGCTGAAGTGACTTGCCCAAGGCAAACTGGTGGCAGTGGGAATACAGAGTCCAGGAGTGTCACTGTCACAGCCCCGGTGGAAAATGCAGAGAATATAATTGCAAGCAACTGTCCCTAGTTTTACACCTTTCTCTCTGAAACCAGTTGACAGGCAGGGAGGGGAAAACCAGTGCACATGGACAAAATCAAATCAGCTTTTATTTCCTACGGGATGCAAGCTAAAAATAAATTAGGAGAAAAAAAAAGCTTTTCCCATCCAGGGTGACCACCCCTCTTGCAGTGAGCAAAGCACCAGGCTGAACCACTTGTCCCTCAATCGATAAATCTTAGTTCACTGCCACTTCTAAGCCAGGTTTAACCCACCTGACAGCAGTCGGAGCTGGTCGGGACATGGAGAGTGATCCCGGCTTAGCTAAAACCAGCACAGGTTACCACCAAGGCAAGCTCCCGGCAAGACAAGCAGGAGCTTGGGGAAGCTCCCAGCCCCTCTTTGAAGCTCACCTCTCAGCGCAGCAGTAAGTAATTAGAGTCCACAGCTGTAATTACTTTCTGATGCTCGGGTTTATAATTGCGCTCGTGCCCCCACATGCCCCTTTGGACTCAGAGAAGGTGGCAAGGGACTCCCCGGCCTCTGCAGCTGTGCCAAGCGTGCTGCTAAGATATGCTTTTTATTCTTTCATTTTTCTTACTTTCAGCCACCACCCCCCCCCAAAAAAAAACCTCTTGCTGGACAAAAAAAAAAAAAAATGCCAAAAGGAAAGAAACTAAACTCAAACCAACCATAAAAGCTCTGAAATAGTAATTTAGTGGTGCTGGGCAGGATGCGCTCGCACTGGGGTCTCTCCCTCACTTCACCCCCCCCCCCCCCCC
>JANVCC010000064.1:851702-902655 GCA_025345505.1 Todiramphus chloris collaris
TTGGGCTGCGGGTTTGCGGAGCTGGCTGGGAAGGGTGCTCAGCTCTCGCCCCGTTGGGCTGCGGGTTTGCGGTGCCGCTGCAGCAGCTTGGGGGGGGGGTCTGGATGGCTGGGGTGAGAGGAAGGCAGTGCTGGGGGAAGGAAGACCCCAGGATTTCCATTCTCAAACCAAGTCACTAAGGTGGGGTTTGTTTTTTTTGGGGTGGTTTTGAATTTTTTGGGTTTTTAGCCTCACTTTTTCGGTTCAGCCTGGTGGTGGCAGCAGCAGCGCTCACATGGAGCTGAGCAGAGCGATGGATGCCACCTGCCAGCCCTGGGTTCCCTTGGAGAGCTGCAGGGTGACCTGCTGGCTTCCAGCTCTCTGGGGAGACCAGCAACACCGAGCCTGAGGTTTGAGGTTCAGCAACCAAGGCTGTTCCCCCCCCCCACGTCCTGCACTGCAGGGAGGTTGTTGGAGGGTTGGGAGCCTTCTGAAGTTTCCATCCCACTTGTGAGGAGCTGCGGTCGCCCCCTTGCACGGTTGGATGGCATCTCCAGGCGATGGGGTGGGTCTCAAGGTGACTTTGCCAGGGAGTGCAGATGCCAAAAAGAAGAAAGGGTGGAGGTGTAGGAGGGGAATGTGGGGCTGGCTGACCCACTGCTTCTTGCCCCCCGGGTGATAAACGTACTGGAGTTTGGCAGCTCCACGCATAGAGGCGATGAAGCCCTTGGGGGTAACCTGCAGCAGTGGGGAATGGCTGGCGTGGCTGGTCAGCGGGCTTTGCTGGGTTATTTCTACCATGAATTAATCCCTGGAGTGTGATTTAACACTCTGGCTGTGTAATAAGCTGGGAGTGACGGGGCCACCCCCCCCTTCCACCCGTGAATGCTGAAGAAACAGAACCAACAGATGCTAAAATTAGGCACTGCTGTTTGCAGTGTTTTGTCCTGCTGATCAGAGGCTGACACTGTCTATGCTTATTCCTCATCTTGTCCAGACACTGAAAAGGTTTAAGATATCAAAGCTTTGAGTGTCTGTAAATTAACTGCTGTCGAAGCTGAAGCTTGAGGTACTGGTAGATGTCTTGTGATTCCCTTTATTTGCACTTACAATAATGGAAATTACCAGGTAACCTCAAGACAGGCATCTTCTTTCTGTACTTGGGGCACAACACTGCAGGTTTTCCTTTGCTCAGGAGCTTACCCACTGGAGATGGAGGAAAACATCTTCAGCTCTGCTGTCCCTCAGCCATTACGTGCCTGTGGGCATCGTCTCACGTGGCCGCTCCTGACAGCAAACGTGGGAGGGTTTTTAAGAGGTGATGGCTCTCTGGTGCCTGCCACCCTTTGGAAGATGTTCACTCCCCTTCACTTGGGTTAACGTAGGGGCTTGGTGTCAACGATGTGGAGATGTGTGCTTCAGAAAGGGCAGGGGGGGAGCTTCACGGGAGAGCGGAAGGGCCTTTTGCTGTCAAGCCCCAAACAGTGTAGATGTCACCTCCTGACAGATGTGTGATGATGGCACCAGCAGTGGTCTCGAGCTGGATGTGAGTCGGGGTCTTGCATTGTGTTGTAAGTCTGAAGGATATTTTTTTTCCTCTCCTTTGTCTCTTGTGCAAGTGTCTATCTCCTGTGGCAGGAACAGTTTCTGAAGATTCCTCTTGCTCCAGTCATGCTTAAAATGATGATATTGGTTTAAGAGAGACACTTGTGATGAAGTAGGAAACACGGTGCCCTTTGAAATCTTCAAAGTTCTCTTCCATCAAATGGGCTGGCTGCAGAGACAGCTGCCAGGGCGTGGGGATTGCCGTGCTTCACACGCTAACCTCCTCCCAAGGCTGCGTTCTCTTCTGAAGAGCTGACACCCCTCACCTTCCTCCCCTTCTTCTGTGGGAGGCACTGACTGCATCAAGGTGGTATCTGCCACACTTCTTGTGTGCTACCTGGGGTCTCACAAATTTGTCTTTTTTTTACCTTTTGGAAGGAAATTAGAAGGGGGAAGTGCTGACCAGACAAAGCAGGAGTGAGCGGGGGGGAGAAGATTGAAACATCTCTGAAGAGAAGAGGACCATAGGCCAAATGGCTTGTGTCCCTTGGTGGTGCCTTTACAGTGGTGTCTGCATCAAACATTTCCTTCAGAGTGCTGATTTTTTTCTGCAGCCCGTGAGTTTCTCTCCGTGGCTTGGCTTTCTCCCAAGCGCACACAGAAATCCATGTAGTGCTCGTAACCTGTGCGAGTTGCTGCTGACTTGAGCAGATCAGCGTTGCCGTCCCCGTGGAAGCATCTTGTTCAAAGCCAGGAATTAAAATTGAACTTTTGCAACTTGTTGTGGAGTAGGAAACAACCAAGAATTAGGGATTGGAAAACTGGCATTGGACTTTCCAAAAGTAGCGTGTGTTTGGTATTTGCGATTTTACTGTTGAGTTTAGGAAGGTTGTTTTTTTGGGGGGCACAAAGGATGAGTACCGCTGTCCTCTGGTAGATGCAGCCATGCTGGGAAGCTGATGTAGAAACTATCTATCTATTGCTGGTCATCCCTGCCCGAGGTTTGTCTGCGTGACGCGGATCTCTTGCCTTTGGCCTGCCCAATGAGCTCACCATGGTGGTTCTCGCCGCGTTTTCACAGTATATTTAATTTTAAACCAGCATTAACCTGATCAATGCATCAGTAAAGCGTCTTGTGGTAGGCTCAATACAATTCCATTTTGTTGAACACACAGTTTATTTCTCCTGGTCTGGTTGTGCGGTGTTATCACCCGTTCTTCTGTGCACGGTGAGGGCATCGTGTGCCATCGTGCGCCCTACTCGCTCTTCTCTGGAAGCCCCCTTAAAATCAGCTCATAATTGTTGGAAGATAGGGAAAGATTTGAAAAGTGCCAGTGATGCTCATCTGGCGCTGGTGCATCGAGCAGGTGAAGGGAGGACGGAAGAGGCAATTGAAGAGATTGATGGGCACTAATGGGTGTGATAGTAATTTTTATCCTGTGTTTTTAATAAAGTGATGGACGACAAACGCAGCTGGAGCCCCCGCGCGGAGACCATGAGATGCAGTTAAATTGCAGAGGCTTCTTAACTTAATGAGGCCGTGTAATAAAAATGAGGCATAATGAGCAAAGTATAATAGTGCTGTTATGCTTACGAGCCCTCTCGCAGAGGTCTGAGCAGGCAGCGCCTGGATGTGTTTGGGGGACGATCTCGTGATCTCCTGGAGGAAGGGCTTTCCTGATGGGGATGAAGATGAGGAGGCTGGGACACATTTGGGTAAAATATTGGCTAGCCAAGTGATGTGCTTACCTGTCATCCAATAGGAATGGCCGAGTGGGTGGAGAACCAAGCATGGTCAATCCCCCCCATGCTTTGGGGCTTGCTTGTAAGGCTTTGGGCAAGTCTGTGCTCTAGATTTTACTCACTTTATGTAACCTTGGGGAAGTTCATGTGAACCTCGCTACATAAATGAACTCGTAAGGGGGTCAGATTGTGTGCTGCGAAGCTAAAGCGAAGGGATTTTTTTTCCACAGCCTGGAGGCAAGGAATTGGTGGGTGGGCTCTGAGATGTTGGCCAGGGCTGTAGCAGGTTTGGGTTCCAGCACCTTGCTCTGGAGACTCGGTGCTGAGCTTTGCATTGGCTGGATTGGGGCCTTTTTGGGGGTGGAGGTGGGAAGGGGATTAGCGTCTGCACAACAGCTCCGTCGCTGCTGCTGTTAAATGTAGTTAAACTTGAGCGACTTCTAATCTAATAATGAAAGGAAGAGAAATAAGTGTTCTCAGTGATGCATGCCCCTCACGGTAAGTACTAATTGAAAACAGATATTTACTTTAAAATGAAAATGTAATACGATAAATGGTGGGTTGAGAATTTCGCGCACGTAGGAGGGAGAAGTGAACGCGCGCAGCCTCCCATCTGCTCTGACCCAGCTCCGTGGCCGACTGGGAGCAGGATCTCCCACACCGTGGGGCTGGTGGGCGAGGAGGCCTGGAGAATGGGCCTGGGTCTTATGCTACAGCAGAGCTGAGAGCCTTACTTTGCTAAAATTGGGTGCATTGGGATTCTCTTCATCTGACCTTGGTCTGCAAAGGACCTTCCAAGCTGAGCTTCTGTTTTTCCTCCCATACCTTACAGAACTTTCCCAGCAGAAGCTCCAGGAGGAGAGGTTAAAGGAGAAGTTAAGCCTTTTAAGACAGGGAAGCATCACCTTCCTTGTCACTGAGATGGTGGTGACCCTCTTCCTCATGATCTCTGCTGTTTGAGAGCCACCTTGGTGCCCTGAGCTGTCTGTCCTGGCTGGTGGCCCTGGCTTGGCAGGTGAAGTGGCCACTACAGGAGAGATGCTAGCCCATGCTGCCTTTTGGGGGCTGCTGGAAGAGTGTGGGAGACATCTCTGGTCCCCTCAGGCCAATCTGAATGGGTGCTGATCCCCTGGGGAGACCCTTGGCCATGAGTGCTGAGGCTGTAGCACCCATTGCTTCTTGGCCTCGCTTTGTCCACCCTCCTCCTGTCACCTGCAACCTGTTTCAAAGAAGTCATCGCTCCAGCAGCCAAAGCCAGAGTCACGGTGCTTTATAAAGTGGTTTGCAGGCAAAGCTCAGTGCTGAGTGACTGGTGACCATCAAAGGATGCTCCCTGACAAAAGCCCTCCCACCCTCAGCACTGTAATCTTCAGAGGGGAGCAGCCTGGCCCTAATCCCTTTGTGCAGAGCTCCTGCCTGTTTCTTCCTATGGGTGCATTTGTATGATTTGCATTTTGCATTCTGATCATATGCATAGAATTCAAATTGAAATGGGGGCTTGCATATATTTGCATGCTAATGAGGCAGTGGCCTTATTTATTTATTTGGGGCCCTCTCAAGCAGGCAGCAGTCTGCTGAGAAGCAACTCGTGCAGCTTGGTTGGCGACAGAGCTCTCTGGCAGTGCCAGGACCCTCGCTTGCCTTCTCCTGAGACCCGCTTGCCTTCCTGTGCATAAGCAGTTGAAGGTGGTGGTCCTTGCTCCAGCAGCTCTTGGCTTCTGGAGGCATCTGTGGAGATCAAAGCATAGTTTCAGTCTGCCTTAACTCCCCAGAGATGCCCCTTTAAGGTTATATTGTTGCTAACTGGGTCTGAGTATTGATTTACCACATGGTGAAGTGGGAACACTGTGGTGTTAGAGCTGGTTAGAGCCGTCAACTTGGTGCTGCATGTGGTGGTCTGTGGGCAAAATACTCAGTGTTCCAGTTCTTTTCCTTGACTTTGCAGTGGTGCTCAGGGCGAGTGTGGGAACCTGCTGACCACAGCTTCCTGCGTTCCTCGTTGGCCCGTGACCCTTCCCACTATGGGGCTGTTATTTCTGGTGGTTTTCAGCAGCTGACCTTGGGATGTTGCGGATGGGCTTTGGCCGTGATGCCCATCAATCCTCCTTCTCTGCGGCGTGCGCTGCTGTCATGGTCCACCCATGCTGCTTTCCCTCCACAGGGAAGAGTTCAGCCTCTTCCAAAGTCAGCGCTAGAGAAGAAAGTTCAGAAATGTTGAGAAAGCATCAGATAGAGAAGGGGAAAGCCAAGGGCTGGGAGAAAACCAGTTCCAGAAACTCCGTGCCATGACTGGGGAGGAACAAAAGGCACTAAAGCTCGGGTGCTGCCTTCAGTCGCAGCTCCGTCTCCCTCGGCGTTCTCGCTGCCCGCGCCGTCCCTGCAGCAGATACGCCCGGTGTACAGCTCGCTCTTTCCCTGCCAGCTCTCCCTCCCCAGATGACTTCTGCTGCAGCTGAGTTCATTGCTGGCACACTGAAAAACGGCCAAGTGAGGGCTTCTGAAATGGCAGCAGGAATTGGGTCACATCGCGCTGCCCCAGGAGAGCGAGTTTCTCTCCGAGCAGTCTGGCTTCCAGTTATTATTTTACAGGGGATGTTAGAGGTTGATAAGGGAGCTGTTCTGACTGCCAGTGGGGCTTATTTGGGGCTTATTGTATGCTCCAGTTTATATTTTAATGTAGTCAGAGGTGACTTACAACTTTAATATTAATTTTAAAACTGATTGCTTGAGATTTTTTTTCTTCCCCCAACTATGTGAAGCCAGATTTATCTCAGCCTGCCTTCATCCTGCTGGTAGCTTTTCTTTCCCTGGCTGGAGCCACACACGGTCTGCGATGCACCAACAAAAGACGAGAAGGAAGATGTTTGTGTGTCGATAAATAATCGTCACGGGGTCTGCCTTTCTTCCAGAGAAATCTCTGCTCTACGAGCTCGACAACGGCATCAGTGGGAGCTCTTGCTTTTGTACGAGGTTGTCTGCTCGGCTTGTGGAGCGGGGCTTTGCTGAACAATGTCCAGCTTTGTGCTTCCCATAGAAACCTCATTTTTTTTGTCGTTGTGTTTCTCCCTGGTTTTGCAGGCTCTCCATAATACATCTCCTTCCTGTGCTGCTTCATGCTGCTGGCGTTACAATTTCCTGCATGCTCTCTGTGCTGCTCGCAAGATTCTGGGTCTGAGGTGACAGTATTTTGGGTGAGAAGGTAGCCTTGTGGCAGAAACAGTGGGGTGGGCTGTGGGGAGCTGGAGCTGAATTCTTGTCCTGCTTCTGGCTCCTTGAGCATCCTTGGGTGCTTGCTTGAGGCTGGAGGATCCAACAGCTGCCGTAGCTTGTTGATGCTTTGACTTCTGGGTGCTTAATCTGTGGTGTTTCAAGCCTCCTTCAATGCCAGATGTTTGCCCAATCCCTTGAGTAAATGTCATGCCTTTACGATGACCAAAGTTGAGTACCCAAGACTTGAGTTGCTCTTGGCCAAATTCAGCATTAATGCTGGGCTGCTGGGTTGCCTTTGGAAGTGGAGGCTGGTCTTCGCCAACACTTTCAACACTACAAGAAAGCTGGGGAGGGACTTTTTAGTGGGGCAGTGACAGGACTGGAGTGGATGGATTAAAACTAGAGAGAGGTTGATTCAGGTTAGACATTAGGAAGAATTTCTTCCCCGTGAGGCTGGTGAGACACTGGACCAGGCTGCCCAGAGAGGTGGTGGAAGCCCCATCCTTGGAAGTGTTTCAGCCCAGGCTGGCTGGGGCTGTGAGCAACCTGCTCTAGTGGGAGATGTCCCTGCCCATGGCAGGAGGGTTGGAACTAAATGATCTTTAAGGTCAGATACTTCCAACCCTGACAATTCTATGATTCATAGGTACTAATCCCAAATCTTGCAGTGTAAGTGAATTAACTCCAGCTCCAGGACACTCAGTGGCTGGTTGTGTTGCTGTAGCTGCTCTGTAGGAGCAGCCTTGCTGGTGCTGCCAGTCTGTGGAGCACCAGTGGGTGGTAGGTCTTTGCAACTAGAAGAAAAGGCTCAGAGTTGTGGCTCTGGAGAGCTGTGGTCATGAATCTTCATGTCTCGAGCGCTGGTGAGCCTGTATAACAGGAGCATGTGTTAAATGTACCCCAAATACTGAGTTTACAACATGCTGCACTGGAAGTATTGTCTGTACCCCGGTGAACGGTTGCAAGAATCAAATGCTCTATGACCAACCCTTGTTTTTTGTTGTTTTGGGTGTGGGGTAGGGTTTCACTGGTGGTCCGTGCTCTCCAAAATCCCTCCCAAACGCTGCCCGTAGCTTTTCTCATCCCAACCTCATGAATAAGTGCTTTCCAGAGCTTGTTCCATGCCCAGTACATAAACGTGCTGGATTGATGGGCTGAGGGCTGGGAACTGGCTGAGCTGTGCGGATCTGGCAGTGGCTGATGAGGGGAACTGAGGCACAGATCCATGCTAGTTGGGATCGCAGGCTGAGGGGGGTGGAAAAATAGCAGAGTTTGCTTTCTAGAGCTACCCCGTGTCCATCTCCTCGTGCCATATTCAGTCTGGGGTGGGCAACCATCAGGAAGCCAAGCGGAAACGCCGTGAAGACGGCGATGAGACCGAAGAGCCTTTAAAAGGCGAGCCTCGACACCGCGCAAGCGAGCGCCGAGCAGCAGCCGCACAAATCCCATTTGTTTTACATTTCAGAGCCTAATGAGACAGAAATCGCACGGCGGTTGTCACACGTGAAGGCAGGGGCTGCTAGTTTGCATTTAACGACAGCAGCCGCCGCCGCGTGCGGCACCAGGGCCTCAAACGAAGCCATGATACCCGCTCTGTGTCACTGCCGACATGGAGAATGTCCCTCCTGACCCTGGGAGGTGTGGGCAGGAGGCCCGGGCCGCCGTCCCAGCCGATAGGCCCAGCCACACAGGAGGCCTGTGTGGCTCGGCGGCCCGGGCCTCCTGCGTGGCTTATCCAAAACCCGCCTGGTAGCCATGCCAGGTTGTCTTCTCTGAGGGAGTCAAGTATCACGTTCTACACGTAGAGAACTGAGGCTTGGCGCCCCTCGGGTCGAGTTTTTGGCAGTGATGTCCCTGGGGTGTGGCTGTTTAAAAACATGGTGGGTGTTTTTTTGGAGTGATTTGTAGGAAGCTGTAAGGAGCAGCGCTCTGGGACAGCGGAATCCTGTGGGTCCGGGAGCAGTGGAAGCCCTGGCAGCTGAGCCATCCTGCACCAGCATTCCAACTGTTTCCAAAGCTCTGCGTGCCGCCGACTTCTCTGAGTATTGCTCTCCTGATGAGACTGCAGCAATACGTATCAGCCAGAGCATCCCTGCCTGGTCAGGAGGTGATATCATGCCTGCTTCTCTTAAAGCAGTTGTTATTTTCAGGAAGAGCGGTGTTCCTGCCTCGGACACCTACTCGTAGCAGCCCTGCTTTGAGAAATGCCACGTCGAAATGGCCTCGGCAGCACCTTTGGCACAGGCGTGGGCTTTGCCCACCCAAACCATCAAGGTTCCCCTCCGTTTTTGCATCGGTGTAAACCTCCAGCTCTGTAAGATCAGCTGAACAATAGAAGGGTGTTACTGTCGAAATGCATTATCTTGGGTGACTTGCTTCATCTCTGCTAATTTGTGCCTCAGCTTTCCCGATAATGTTCATAAATTGCTAAAGCAGTATTTTAATATTAACGTAAGCTGCAGGCTTTTTGACAACTGTTATGGAATGGGCTGTGCATGGAGCTCTGAAATAGATTTTTATTTTCATTTTTTTTCCCCCTTGTCTGCCTTAACTGAAAAAACCCTAAAGATATGCTATATTTGGTTAACAGAAAACAAGGCTGAAAATATTTGTTTCAGGTCAAAAACACTTCATCTGATATGCTATGTTCTTTGTCCAGACTTAAACCCCTTTTTTATAGTAGACTAACTTCAGCGATGTCTTGGCAGGGGGGAAGTCTAAATGCTTCATGTGGGGGGGGGAAATTTCTGAATAAAAAACTTTGGCTTTTGACACCCACTCCTTCCCTTTCAGTCCGAACAATTGAATGGGTTTGATGGGACTTCATGAACAGCATCGGTTGACCCGCATCTGCATGTTGAAAGTATTATGCCAAAGATGCAGGGGGAAGAGCTAATGAGTCATTTTTCTAATGGGTGTCTTGGTAGGTGAGAGAAGTACTGAAATTATATATTTGAAGGAATAATGGGACCCTAGTTAGATGACTAAATCTTATTCTTAATCATCCTGGGGGCGATGGAGAGGGGAGATTGTGAGTTGGATCATCCTGATTAGGTAAGTTGTGGGTGAATAGTATTTTGCAGCTCACCTAGACCTTTGCAGGGGGAAAGAGAGGGAACCAAACCAGAGCTGACAGTCCTTGCTCCCTGCATCGCAGCAAATCCAGCTGGGTCATCCCCAGCATCTAACCCGAGACTTTCGTGGTCTTTTTTCATCATGAAAGGTCTCCTTGATGGTGTGATTTGGTGACACGCTGGGTCACCGAATCAGCTCCCTGCTGTTGATCAAGTTTCATCATCAATTCCCTCAAAACATCATTAAGTGTGTCCTAGTGTGGGAGGGACTTGAGCATTTGGCTTCCTGATGAATCCCTACTAGGATATTCGAGACCTACTCAATATGATAAAGCCCCCAGGCCCTTTGTTGCCATTGTAAAGCACTTGGAGGAAATCCTCCTGAGATCTCCTCTCTGCCTATTGCAAAGGTTTGTTTGGAAAAGAATTCAAGAAGGACACCCGGACTGGTCCAGGTCTTCTCCTGAACAAGTGCTGCTTTGCTGGCCACCTATGTTTTTGAATGCATCTCTTCCCAGTTTGCAGCCAGGGCACTGGGAAGGGTGCTGTCTGTTTTAGTGGAGTAATTCAGCACTCTCATTGTCCTGGACAGAGCAACTAATGATTTTTGTTCTGTATGATAATGTGTCTTCATTACTCTGGGGAAATCATCTGCTCCTGTGAAGACAGGGCCTCTCATTCCTGGGTTAAGGGGGAAGAGACTAATGGCTTAATTAAAAGGTTGGAGAGAAAAATCTCTCAACCCCGCCCTGGTTTTTTTTTTGTATTTTTAATTGTATTTCAAAAGTTCTATGGGTAGGAAGGTGACATATGAAGGCACACCACAGCCCAGCCCCCACTGGAGCTGTTTGGTACCATTCCATCAATTGAGGGACACAAATGCCAGGTCTTCAATCTGTCACCTGTGTCCCGTGTAACCCACCTGCCCGCTGGAGTTGGCCAGTGTGGGCACGTGCTGCGCTTCTTGGTGGAAAAGGCTGGGATTTCTTCTGTGTGAAAGGGGCCACCTACTGAAATGAGCACGTTTTGCAGGATGTGAAAGTGGCTCCATGTTGATACCCAGCCCCAGCTCCCTGCTGGGACCACTCTAACATCTTTCACTGGTGTAGCTGGATGCCTCGCAGAGCTTCTAGCAATGATAATCCAGCAAAGACCTCTGCAGTGGTCATGCTGGAGCCAACCTTCCTTTGAATTCCTGTGCTGTGTGTGGCCGTATGCAGAGATACAAATGGTGGCTTCAGTCACACCAGAGTTCAGGCTTTTCCCGTGCTGGGATGTTGGGCTTTTCAGTGACTCACTTGGAGCTGCTGTGGCATCCTTTTGGAAAAGGAATATAGAGGTTTGAGCATGTCTGACAGAGATTGTGCCTTCTGGGGCTGCTTCTGAAGACAGAGAGTGGTGGAAAGCCCTTTGCTGGGAGCATATGGACAACTTCAGGCAGAGGCAACAGGACCAATAGGTCAACTGTTGGGATTTTTAGGGTGGAGAGGACCCGCTTGTGTGTACCCTTCCATCTAAGCCTTTGAACAAAGGAGTGTCAGCACAAGGCTTCTCTGGGTGAGAGAAGCTGCCCTGCAAATGAGCAGTGCTTTACTCCTTGGCATGGTTAGACAGTAGGAAGAATTTCTTCCCCGTGAGGCTGGTGAGACACTGGCCCAGGCTGCCCAGAGAGGGGGTGGAAGCCCCATCCTTGGAAGTGTTTCAGCCCAGGCTGGCTGGGGCTGTGAGCAACCTGCTCTAGTGGGAGGTGTCCCTGCCCATGGCAGGGGGGTTGGAGTGGGATGAGCTTTGAGGTCCCTACCAACCCTGACAATTCTATGATTCTATGCCAGGCTTTTCTGGGTGATGCAGAGGTGAAAAGAGCCCTTCTCGGGTGGCTCACGGTTGTGAGTGTTTCTGTGCCGGGATGCGGGCACCGGTCGTTTTCTTGTGCGTGGGGTTGGATGGAAATTGGTTGAGGCAGCTCAGATCCCATGGAGCTGACCTTGTACCTGCTTGGTTTCACGTGTGTGCCTTCATGACTGCTACCCCGGGGTGCCTTGCCTTTTACTGGAGGTGCCTCCCTCCCCACCACTGTGCTCCCCTAAACCGGAGGTCAGAGCACTTCTGCCAGGGAGGAGAGCAGCAGGGGAGCCTGGCAGCAGTCTGCACGACGGACACATCCAAGCTGGTGCTCTTGAGGTTGGTGCTTTGGCTCGTTTAGGTGCTCAGCTTGGCATGGAGGCATCAGAGCACCCGCCACGCACGTGCATCTCCGTCTGCAGCTCCGATTCCCCAGCTCCGCTCTCTTCATTTTGCGCGATTAAATATTAAAGCTGGTAAACACTTTAGTTCGTCTGTCTGCCCAATTATCCTCCTGCAGGGCTGGCTTATTGTGCCAGTTGCTTCCCTGGGCGCTGGCAGCCTTTAGCCTGTACGCCAGTCATCGCTACGAGGAAAAACCCAGCTCTCCAGCCCTCTCTTCCCACCTCTGCAGCTCTTCGCCACCTTGGGGGTTACTCAGTGTGAGGTGTGCAGAAGAGGGTCTTTGCTCCCTGGAGCTGCAGTCTGGTGGTACTTGGCCAGCTTGGTCCCAGCGGTCTCTGGTGCTTTATGCAGAACCTTAGCAATCTTTTCTGCCTCCCTGGAGCAGTGAATGTGGCGGAAGGTGGGGTTTTGCTGCTTCCAAAATGCTGGATTTAAGGCATTGGCTTCTCAGCTTTTGCAACGTGGTGTTGAATGTCTCCTCAGCCCCTCTCTCAATATTGAGGATGCCTTTCTGGTAGCTTAAACTCCTTTATTTATTTTTAAACAGCTGATGAGATTTTGCTGGGGGGAAAAAAAACCCCCGAAATTGCTGCAGCCATCTCTCCCAGCCTCAGCCAAACAGAACTGGTTTGGATTGTTTTATTTTGTTTTGTTTTTTGCCTTGTCTTTCAAGGCTTTCATATCCAGTGGAATCCATTTCCAAAAGGGATGGATGGCAGAATTTTATTGCGGTTTCAAAAGCCATTTTAAATGTTTGAGCTCCTGCCACTGCTGCGTTAACACCTGAATCTGGCCTTGATGGTGCAGGTTGAATTTCTTGCGATGATTTTCAAGGTACTCTGTATTAGCAGCTTGGCCTCTGCCAGACAGATCAGCATTAACAGCTAATAGGGTTTCTCTTTTCATTCCATCAGTGGTGATGTGCTGTTCCAGACCTTGGCATCTGAGGTGGGCAGTGTGAACACAACAGCGAGGAGTCCCTGGCTTGCTCTGGGTTGTAGTAATCAACACGTGCACGACTTTGCCCCAGAACAAAATTCAGATAGGGATTTTTTTTTTTCTGATCTCCATTAAAACTTATTACCCGTTGGGCTCACGATTGACTAGGCGCTCTTGTCAGTTGGTATTTCCTTCCTGGATCAATAAAACTTGGTATTGATTTCAAAATAAGTTGGTATCTTAGAAGTAGAGCGATGCTGGCTGCAGTGGGCAGCTCAGGGCTCTGCTGCCTGTTGAGATCCGAATGTCAGCTCCCTGCAGGATATCTCTGGGGGTTGCTGTTTCCGTAGTCAGCTGTAGGATTTTGTGTCTATATTTCAAACCCAACCTCTCCCCTGGGGATGAGACTTGGACGTGTTTTAGCAGAAGGGAATGGTCCTTTTGCGTGGCAGTGCTTCACTGTCTCTCAGAAGGGCAGAAGCTGTTCCTCTCCTGCAGCTCATGAAGTTGTTCTCAGCTGCCTCTGGTTTTGAGAGCTGTTGAATTGCCCGGTGGCCCCAGCCATCCTTGGGCACTTCGCTTGCTTTACTCTCCCAGCACCTTGCTTTCCAGCCTAGGGAGACCTTCTGGAAAGCCAGTTAATAATGCATGAATCTCTCTATGTCTTGATGGACTTGTCCCTGTGGTGGCTTTTCTTCTATATGAGAAGTTTCATAAGAAGCTTTACTATTTTATACCAGCACCAGATCTTCCAGGCTTAGCTGGCTTAGGAACAGCTGAGGCATCAGGCAGGATCCCTTCTAAAATCTGTTGGGAGTAATGAACCACATATGACTCTGCTTTCTGAATCGATACTGAGCTGCTGTTTCTAGAAAGCTGCCAACCACATGGATGCGAGGGGAGCGATGGAAGAGCTCTTCCACGGGGGAGTTGGGAAAAGCTGTTGGTGCTATCAAACGTCTGCGCTTTCCAGCCAGGAGGCTGCTGTGTTTCTGTCACGGGTGAAGTGTCTGTGCCTGTTTTCTCCGCTGCTCCTTCCAGATACCGTGAGGCTTAGTGCCATTTGTGCTTGCAGAGCATTTGGGTAAAGCGTGCTTGAAAAGTGCAAAGTATTTATTATTATTTGCATAGCAGCCCCTGACCTGCTGTGAAGAAGCAGCCCTTCAGCTCTGCTGAGTAAATACACCTTCATTAAAAAAACCTCTGCCTGGACTGCATCGAACCACTCCGTCTCACGTTCATCTGCTTTTTCGTGTGTAAAAGTCTTAGGAGTGTTTGACTTTAATAAATTTTGAGCATGCTAAGTGCCTGCTTGGACCAACGCAGCGCAGAGTCTTGACCCTGACAGCGCCGGTGACAGATGTGAATAGCATCCAGGTGGACTACTGAGAAACCATTTGCTGAAGGAGCTCCTCTGCACCCAGTTTAGGAGTTGTCTGATGGCTGGAAACCTGCAAGCTTCTGTCCAAGCCAAAGTACAGGTTTAAAGGGTGGTATGGGGGTGATTTCCAGCTTGGTTTGCTGGAAAGCTGTGTGGGTTGGGGCTGTCGCAGGGCTTTCTTTGTTGAAAGCGCTGCCAACTCTAGCCCTGCTTCTGGGGCATCACACCCACACTGAAAAGCTACTTTAGTCCTGCCAGTGCCAAGCTGTTTGGATTGCAAATGGGATGCCAAGGTTTTAGATGCTCTCAGTGGCCCATAAAATCTTCTTGAGCTTTAGATGACGTTAAAGCTTGAAGAGTCACTATTTAAAGCAGAGTGTTTTCACAAGTGCTTGAGGTTGGCTTAGTGCTGCTCTTGTTGCTGTTGATTTAAGTCTAGATCAAACAAACTTTGCTCAACTCTGAAAACATTCCCCCCCCCTTCCCCCCCCCCCCCCCCCCCCCCCCAGAGGAAGGCAGGCAGATAGCTGTATTAGAAGAGTGCTTGGAAAACTCTGGGTCTTGCTTATCACACAGCAGGCTGCAGCCATTCCCAGTCTGACTGTGGGAGATGTGGAGGATGGGAAGCACTGGCCACCATCTTTCAGCCTCCTGGCCTTGGTGGATCTGGTAAATCGGATGCTAGGCAATACCAGGTGTTGTAGGGAGGGATTATTTCTGTTTTATATTTCCTTGATCAGCACACAGATGTCTTCAGCATCTTTCTTAAGAAAAGTTGCACAGCTTAACAGATTTCCTTGATAAACTCCTGGAGCGTACCCTCATCCTCCCCCTCCCATCCTCTGACAAATGAGAGCTTTGCCAGGCAGGCCTTGTTGACTTGGCTGCTTTTAATACAACTGTGTCGCAGAGAATGGAGGACCCAGGCACCACGAGCAGTTTGCCCATAACTTCGGGGTTTGTTTTTTAAGGTGGGAACTGGGCTGCTTTTCTGGTGGCTCTTCACGACGCTGGCTTTGTTCAAGGTTCTGTTGTGCATCAGAGGCTCAGTTTGCAGAAGACACCCAGTTGTTTTCCTCACCAGTCAAGTTGTGGTGCCTGCTGTCGCTCTCCTGGCCCCTGGCTTGTGCACCTGCACCTCTCTGTGTCCTTCCTTCTATTTGAGTGGTTTATAATTATGAAAGCCAGCTTGGGACCGTGTGGACCATGTTGATTGCTGTTGGAGATGGAGAGGCTCACAAAGCTTCCCAAAACCTCAAGAATATGCCAGGGAAAGAGAATAAACAACAGATGTTGCAGAGCCACTGAATAAAAAACTGCCCAAGCAGAATCCATCCGTACATGCAAGACGTGTCCCATCTGTGTTTTTCCTTCCCTGGCAGCCCGTTGGTCAGCAGTAGTCTGGAGGGCTGTGCAAGCCCTTGGTACTTCTGCCCAAAAGAGGATGCCACGAAGGATTTGTGCTTCTTCTGGCTTTCCTGTTAACCTGCCAGGGATGGGATTGGACAAAACACTTGGGAGCTGAAGTTCAGCTGGCTCACGGTAGGTTTAGAGCTCCTCAAGAGGTAAGGATTTGGAGAAGCTGGTGTAACTGTCACCTCTGTCTTGGAGCAAGCAGTCTGGGTGTCTGCTGGAGTCACTTGGATGTAGGTCCGTTTTCTTTTTCTTTTCCCTTTTGGTGTCCTGGTGTCTTTCATACCCAACCACCTTGAAGACAGGATCACTGTGTTGGTTCACATGGAGCACAGCAGCTGTGATCTGAAAATCCTACCACCTCTTTAACCAGTCTGTGACAGGTGGAGGAGAATTAAAACCCAGGAGGATTATTAGCAGGCAAAATGTAATTATTTAGGGAGAAATCCAGTAGGATTCTGCTGAACATCATGTCTTAAAGGGACTTTTGGGGCTTCTTAGCTGTCTGGAAACTTGGGATATGCTAAGATGGTGCTTTCAGGAAAGTTGTCTTAGTCTGTAGCACCAGAGAGGAGAAGCCTGCTGGGTTGAAGGTGATGTCGCCTTCTAGGACCTTCTCTAGCATTCTGCCTGGTTACTAACTGTATTGCTTTCCCATCTTCCTCCTGTTTGAGTGATGCTCCCTCCCCCAAGTCCCAGCACCATATGTCATTAAAATGCTTAGACATGTGGAAAAGGCCTTGACAGAGATTCAAGGAGACAAGGGAGACGCGAACGAGCGGAGACTTTGTCAGATGGAATGATTCTGACATTAGCGACGCTAACCCGACGAGAAAGATATAGCTATAGGAGGGGGATGAACGGGTCGGGGGGACCTGAATTGACAGAGGAATGGAGATGGGCATTGGGAGGGAGGTGGAGGAAAAACCAGAACAATTTCCAGTAGCAAACGAAGTGAAAAGCAGTGGTGGGGCTGGAGGAGTTGAGCATCGTCTCGGTTTCACAGTGCAGGGCAGTCTGTGACCCTCCCATGCGTTAAGTTTGGGAATGTTTAGGTCTGAGAGCAACAGAGCAGAATGGTTTGGGTTTTTTTTTACCCTTTTCCAGCCTCTGGCAATGCCAGGAGCTTGTTTGGGAGCCTTTCCTCCCTGACTGTCCTCCCACAACCCTGTGAGTAAAGCTGTTGGCTAACTCCAGCCTACACCCATAGTAGGTGGAGATGGAAAAATATCCCTGTGAGCATCTCGAGAATGGAGAAAGCTTTTCCCTTCCTTCACTCCTTCTTGGGTGCATCTGCCTACTTCTGTCACCTGCTGTAGTAGACCCCCCTGGAAAAGACACGACTGTGGTGTTTCACTGGTTGTGCAGCGTGTTTCGAAGGTATTTTTTTGCCCACGGAGCCTGCTCAGAGACCACTGAATTGCTTCATGATCCCATAAAGAAAATAAATGAAAGCAAGCTGTGCCTCGCTGCCACTGAGAGGAGGAATTCAAGCGCCCGTGTAGGTGACAAGCATGGATGTACAACCCTGTGGGTCCGATATTCCGGGTGGGAAGCTGGTGGGTAAAACCCAGCAGAGAATTCCTTGTGTTGTTAATGCAAATACGCCTGCGGTTCAGAAAAAAAACCAACACAAACAAATAAAACACATGGAGCTGGGAGGGGAGAGGGGGGGGGGAAAAAAGGCAATTCCCAAACTACGTGCAACCTGCAACAAAAACACAGCTTCTGTTGTTTAACCAGCTTTGGCTGGAAAGCGCCAGGAGGAACAGCATCTGCGTCGGGGAAGGGAACAAAGGAGCTGACTCCAGGTAGTGCAAGTTATTAGTGAGCCAGGGAAGGCAACTCTGTTGTAGGGGATGCTCCTGTGTAGCCTTTCTTGCTGCTCTCGTGTGAGGAGAGGCGATTTTTTATTTATTTATGAAGAGCTGGGGGCTGGGAGGCTCCAAACCAGCAAGGGTTGGCCCCAACTGCAGCTCCTGTGCCCTTTGTGGAAGGACTGGGAGGCTGCTGGCCAAGTCCTGCACTGGAAGACTTTCAAAGTGACCTGCTTGGTGAACATGACTGCGTCCTCTTGGCTGGCGGAATCATGATGTTGAAGATGGGGCATTTCCATGGGTTCCCAGATGGCACTGGAGTCTCCAGCCCTTCTTTCTTTACATTTTTACTGTGTTTCTTGAGGGATGTGGTGATGCTGTTAACTGGTATTTGCTTCTGGGCAGGTGATGCTTTTATAGAGGCTGGGCAAAGACAGCTTGTAGGATTTTATTCCCCTCCCCCCCGTACCTGGGCATGGTTCACTTTGCTTTACTGCAACTTTATAGGGTCTCCTTAATTTCTGGTCTGGTGGCTGATTTATTTAATTTTTTTGGGGGTGTATTTCTTCTCTTCCTCCCTGTCTTGAAGCACAGTGGTACCTCTTTAGATGAGTCACTCCACAGACAGCCTGTTATTTTTCTGCAAGTAGCCTACATAGAACAAACACGCTCTTAAGTACGAAGGGAAGTGTTCTTAGGGGAGACGAGCTCAATTTGTTTAACACTGTAATTCACTGTTAGAAATCTCTCCCTTTTGTCACAGACAGAGTCACTGGATGCGTCAGCCTTTGATCTCAGTGGCTGATCTTCCGTGTTTAAGAAGTTTCAGTAACACTTTAAATTATGTGTCTAGGATACCCATTACCAACGTGTTGCACTTAGATTTAGGAAGACTGTCGAGGAGGAGATAAATAGGAGATGAGGTGCTTTTTAAAATACTTCTATTATACTGGTATTTTTCTCTGCGAGAGGCTTTTAGGAACTTGGAAACTGCCTTTTCCTTTCCCGGCAGCTTAAAAACCACTCCACGAGCGTGAGTTGATGGTACTCTGCCTAATTTGATAGATGTTGATAATTGGCGTGTCTGATAACTAGTGGCTTTGGGGCTAAGTAGGCTTTGTGGTCAGACTCAGGTTTGCTTCTTTGCTCTGCAATTAATTCCCGAGGTGACCTTGAGCGTATTGCTTCGTTTTGCTGTATTATCTAGGAATGAAGTCCCTCCGTTTAGAGGGGAAAATCTAAATGAAATCTCTGTTGGCAGCTGGGAGATCACCTGGTCGTGCGCAATGGGTTGCAAAGCGGGGTTGCATTTCACCCTCCGGTAACGCGTTGCAGTCTGTTGTGTTACACGGGAGTGAAATCTACCCTTTTGCACTCATCTGTCAAGGCTTCTGCGCTAAGGAGATTCACCTTGTTGCTTTTACACGGCTTCAGGTCCCTGCGCTTCACTTAACAGGATTGCCTGTCCGGGAGACAGCTCGGGGAAAATTTTAAAGGTGTGCTTTCGGTGTTCTCGGCGTCACCTGCCTAGGAAAATCCATGGAGAAAGTCCCCCAGGGTGCAGCAGGGAGTGCTAAGGAAACCCACACCGAGACTTTTAAATCTCCTCTGGAAGCGTCCACCTGAGCGCCAGCCGCCTTTTAAAGTCAAGCTTTGGACTGAGAGGTTTCAGCTCCTGAGCTGAGAAAGAGGTGGACCACCAAGGGCCTGGAGCAGTGTAGCTGTTTGAGGTGTTAAACAAGTACTCCGAGGGTTGGGAGAGGATGTGGCTCGTTTGGCCAGGCATAGAGTTCCAACCCAGAGCTGTCTGGGGACATCTCCATCCATCCCACAC
Source organism: Todiramphus chloris collaris (assembly GCA_025345505.1). NCBI lineage: Eukaryota > Metazoa > Chordata > Aves > Coraciiformes > Alcedinidae > Todiramphus > Todiramphus chloris. The sequence continues at coordinate 870,885 of JANVCC010000064.1, forward strand.
GTGGTGGTTGAACCCATTTCATAAACCCCAGCAGCGGAAGGGACCGGTCTCCGCTCCTTGGCACATCTGATGGCATGACAGAAGAAAGCCAACCTTCTTCCAGGGCTAACAGCATCATTTCCAAGCTGGTGCTTTCACCTGGAATCCTATGAATGGGATGGGAAGAGTCAAATTTGGAGCTTTTATCTACTCAGCCTCATGCCTGTGTTTCGTTAGTGGCCAAGCACAAGGGAGAGCGTTGCAGGGCAGAGCCCGTGCCCACACCTCTGACATCTTGATTAGATGCCAGTGGCTGCTGTTGAACAGTTGATGCAGCCAGCTCTGGACACGTGGACTTGAGTAAAGCCAAGTAAACTGATAAAAAGGTGGGTTGTTTTGTTAAATACGAACTTGTGCTCTGAGCAGGTTGTGGGTTTTTTTTGTATCAGAGGAAGGTTTGTATCCTCTGTAGGCAGAGGCACAGATGTAGAAGGGGAAAAAAAAAAATTAAAAAAATAAAAAAGAATTGCTCAGGTGGGCGTTAAGATCAAAGGCACATTGATTGTTGGAAGGAGTGAGGTCTGGTTGGCCACCTACCTGCCTGAGGCCTGTAGTTTTCCACCAGTCTTTGCCTTCTGCATTGAGCTTTCTCCTTTCGCAGCACGGGCGTAGCAAAGCTTGCTTCCCTTTGAAGTGCTCAGAGAGCTTCAGGAGAGGGGAAAAAAGAAAGAGGAAAAAAAAAAAAAAAGAAATAAAAAGAAAAGCAGGGGCAAGAATCTCTTCCTCCGGATCATTATTTGGTGTGTCTGGCAATGCATCAAGGAGAGGGATGCAAACCAGACCTTGAGACCTGGGAGCTGGCTCTGGGATGCGATGAGCAGACCCGTGGGCAGAATACCTGTAAGCATGGCTGCTCTTTAAAGTTCATTATGGACTTATTGCTATTCCTTGCGGCTAACGTAGGGGAATAGCTGCTGGAGCCAGTAATCTATCCGAGGTAGTGAAGTCTTCCTTCTTTTTTTTTAAGTGCAGCTGCTGTACTGTGTCAAGACAGCGCTGCACAGCGCGGGTTAGCAGAGGTCCCTGCGAGGCTTCGTAATGAAACACAGAACCTTTCACCCTTAGCCAAAGCTTCTGTAAATTGCAAACGGGGATTAAAATGGTAGCGAGAGCCCAGGGCCCTGTTCCTCACGGTGCAAGACACACGGTGAATTTTGCTTAAGCTGGGGGGAAAAAAAATCCATCCAAAAACAACCAAAAAAACCCCCCACCACCACACCATGGGTAAGAAAACAAGTGTTAGGGGGCAAGGGGGCAAGTCTAATGAAACTTAAGTGTGACTGCATCCCCCAAATTAAATCCAGAGCAGTTGGTTGGCAGAGAACTCCCTGGACCTGGGTATGTTTTTAGTCTTGTTTAATAAAGCAGTCATGTAGTATCTGAAAGAACTGCAGAGATGGGGATTCGTTGCGAGGGGGGGGGAGGAGATCAAACCGGGTTTGTCAGCGCAAAAAATCGCGTGGTGCCCGACAGAGACAGGGAGAAGCAGATCGCACGGGGAGCATGAGACTGAGAAACAGCGAAGGTGTCAAAGCAGGTTTGTCGCTGAAGGAGCCAACTGGAAGTGAAAGCATCATGGAGAACTAGAGGCAGATCGAGACTGTCAGGGAGATTTAATTTGTCTGGGGACTGGAAACACTCACAGCCCCATTGTGATTGGAGTGGACAGCGGGGAGAGGTGCGTGCCTGATGCTGGAGATGGTGGGAGGTACCCGGTGAAGTGCCCAGCCTGGGAAGATCTTGTGCATCACCATCATCGTGAGGTCCATGGGGAGCATGAGAGGTTGTGCTTGAGCATCTTTGGGTGTAGTTCCCGATGAACACCCGAAGGTCTTGGAAAGTAATCCTCTCTTGAACTGAGTAGGAGCTGGGGGGAGGTTGGTGGTGTGTGAGGGACTGGTGGCCATCTCCATCTGGAGAGGCAACCACGGGGCTGCCCTCCTCCCCACCTCCACTTGCCAGCAAATTCCCTCTTAATATTCCTCCCAGAATCTTCCCATGTGACAGCCAGGGGATGCTGCTGTGCTTTATTGCCACCCCGTTAATGAAAAGGCCATTGTAACAGCCTCTTTTTCTGACTCGAAGATGGATCTCCTCTTAAGGCGAGTAAAATGAGCCATCCTCATCCCGCGTGTAGATAAGAAATGGTGAAAGATGGCTGGGGCTGGAGCATATTTTGCTGGGTGGCTGCCATCCTTCTGCCTGACGCCTTGTTGTTTAGAATCCCAGAGACAGCCCCTTCTCCTCGAGTGGCAGTACAGGAGGTGCGGGTCGGGCTCTTTGAGAGGATCACGGACCCTGTTCACGCTGGGGAGGAAGAAACCCTTCTGCTGCTGGGCACCCAGAGGAAAGTCTTCCTGATGCCACGGATGCAACTGTGGGCAGAGCTTTGAGCATCGTCTCGGCCGCTACACCCGCGCCCAGCGGCACGGATGTAGGGGATTAACGTCTTTCCCCCCAGATCCAGGTGCTGGGGCAGCTCTTTAACCAGAATTCATGGCAGGTTTTTCTCCTCTGGCATTTCCAATATGGTTTTACTGGCTTCTAGCATGCCTGAAGTGTCTCAGACTACTAGGTGTATAATACTGGCCGGGGATTTTGAGGTGATATTTTGCAGTAGAAGCAAAAAAAAAAACCCCAGCAGCTAGTTCCCGTGCGCCGTGTTCCTTCCCTTATTAAAAGGAAAGGAGCTTCAAAAAGTTGCAGGGCGCTGATGCTGAGGCAGCGTTTAAGCAAATGAGGGGTCAGTCAAGGAAGACCCTGCATTTTCCGCGTTGCCCAGGTTTCGGTGTAAGGTGGCGGGTTTGGGGTCACGGTGCAATTGAATACAGGGCAGAGACTTTGGAAGCAGTCGAGGTGGAGTTGAGTCCAACAGAGCTGTGCTTGCCAAGAGTTTGGCCCCTTTACTCCTGAACTTGCTGAGTCTTTTTACTTTTTTATTTATTTATTTTATCTGCTGAGGAAAAGCTGGGTTTATAAAATAGGGAGGGGGGGGAAAAGTTTCCTATCTGCTTCAAATTAAAATAAATCCAGAGCAGAGAAGGCCTTTTGTAAGGTCTGCTGAGTTAATGGATTCATAATGACTTTTAAAGCTTCACTTGGGTAAGAAATACTGTTCATTTCATAATTGCATATAAATATACTTTCTCATAATCCAGGACAGCATAGCAAAAGGAAATCTACTGGCTTAATTATAAATCTTTTTATTAGCTGGAACCCCACTGGAATTAAAAAAAAAAAAGCCTCATATTGTTTTTATCTACAAGGAAAGGCGTGGGGAAAGGGGAGGGGGCGGGTGTCTTGGAAATGAGTTATGAGGAGTTAAACAGGAAGGAAAACAACTCGAAGCGCTGAGGACTGCGGGGTAGCGCTGCAGCTACCGAGGGCTCTCTCAGAATCGATCTGCGGGTGTTCAGCCTGGGTTCCCCGGGTGCTCGGAGCTGGTACAGAAGATCAATTCAGCATCCACTTGGTGGCTTCTCAAAAAATGTATTTTTTTTTTATGACTTTGACCTCCCATGACCTGAGCTGAAGTGGCTTTGTCTCCTTAGCTCCTGTCCTCCTTCCTGGCACGGGCAGGTTTCTCTTTTAAAGCTGGGTCCCGAGGGCTGGAGCAGAAAGCTTGGGGGGAGGAGAGGGGGTCCCCTGGAGGGGCCCTTGGGGGGAGGAGAGGGGGTCCCCTGGAGGGGCCCTTGGGGATGGAGGGGGTCCTGCGGAGGGGCCCTGGGGTGAGGAGATCAGGACCCTGTGTGATGTTCCATGTAGCTGGGGAAGAAGAGAGATGCCTCCCCATGCTTGGTTTGGAAGCGAGGTGCCACATGCGCGCTGCGTGTGGGACTGACTGCGAGCAGAGGAGCGCTGGGGATGGCTGGGACCAGTTGCTTAGGGTAGGAAGTAGTCCAGTGGCTTTGGTGCTTGCCACCAGGGCAGAGCTTTGGTGTGAGGAAGCATCTCTGGGTTTCTGTGTGCTGGCTGTGGCAGGCTGAAGGGTCTGCTGTGCCCATGCATGCAGCCCATCCATCACCCCCTGCTCCAGCACCCAAACGGTACTTTTGAAAACAAAAAAGGAAGCTAATTAAGTGTTTAAAGGTTGAGCAGCACATTAGCACCTGACGAAGATGAAGGAGGCTACCTCGGCACCCGGGAAACCTGGCACTCTTCTCCTGGGTGGCTGCTTGCAATTATGGGCTGGCAGCATCCTCTGTGTGCAGAGCTGAGCTGTGCCTGGGACCCCCCTGCCTGACGAGTGGGGTGAGAGCAAACCCTGGGGGTCTCGACAGAGCCTTCTCACCCTGCTCCTGCAGCCCACTGCTCTCCTCCCAGCACGCTCCCCCAGCCCTGCGGAACTGGAGCTGCCATGGTGTTTCCCACAACCCTTCTTCCTCTTTACTTACTGTGAGCAAATCACACCAAGGCTTTGGCTTCTTTGGCTGTAGGAAGACCTGGAGCTGTATGAAAATCCACCCGAGCACCTTCAGCTTAGTGATTTGGCTGTGTTTTCCTCTAAGGCTTTTTCCCCTCCCGGGCATGGCTCCCTTCCTTCCTTGAACCTGCACAAACTTTGCAGCCAGTGTCTCCTAAACTCCTCAGCTCAGTGATGCCTTGGTACAGGTTTCCTTTTGTAGCCGCTTGGTCTTCTCCTTGCAGAGTATGAAATTCCCATCTAGACTGGCCACCTCATGACTCCTGACTGGTTTTCCCCCTTTTACGTTTGTAGAGAACATAGTTGACAGCTTTAATCTACACACAAGAACCTCCTGCTAGTCCTCCTTGCCTTACTTCTCTCCTGAATTTGGGTGCTGGTGTCCTCCAAGTTGTGTCTAAGGTGAAATACAACTGGAAAGGGTGAAATCTGAGGGGCTACAAGTAATTTCATCTGAAAAAAAGATGTAAAACTCCCTCTGTCTGGGTATAACCCAGTTCTTTGTAAAGATTTAAATAGCGGGATGGCTGGGTAAATAATTTCCCTGTTTATTTTGCCTCGTGTGTTGAGAGATCTGATGTTAATTCATCCCTTCTTAGGGGAACCCAGGAACGTCTCTTCCAAGCTCAATCACCAGTAGTTTTGGCTGGATCTTCCCGGGGTCCTGTGTGTACTGCTGGAGGTGGGAGGAAGGGGACATCTGCAACAAAACCAGAGGATTAAAGCAAAGCCAGGCAGACCAGGACAGTAACGTGCTTTTGGATTTATTCTTTTCTTTCTTTCCATGTTTTGAAAAGGAAATAAGGAGGAGGAGAAAAATAATCTTTTTCCCACCCGCCTCTCCAGACCATGGAATTAAATCCATAACTATTAAAGAAACATTTCGACCCAGACATCCTTTTTTTTCATTTCTTTTTTTTTTTTTTTTTGTTGTTTCCTTCTCTCTCGGCTCTTTCTCTGTATTCAAAAGCCTCCAAAGTGTCAGCATGTTTCCAATGCAGGCGAGATGTGCATAGCATCTAAACAACATAATGTCAGTGTGGTAGAGAAAATTCCCACTGAGGGCCCTGCAGGTCAAAGCAAGCTAATGTACGATGCCCTCCCTGGCACTATTGAGCGTGAGTTGTGCTGATAAGACTCTGTACGCTCTGTCTATTAAATCTTGCCTACTGTATAAGCAATGCATGTGCAGAGTTAGTTATTTTTGTCCTGCCTTCCTCCCCCACCCCCCCCCTAAATCATCATCCTCAAGCAGGGGGGGACCTGCCTGGCTGCAGGAGCTGGTGGTAGCCACCCTGTTTGGTTGTACTCCGTTTCATTCTCTCCGTGTGACGCTGGTTACTGGTGTCTGGTTGCTTCATGTGCCGCTGTGACTTAGCCCTGGGCTCCGTCCCCGCCTCGCGCAGCGCGGGTCCTCTCCTGCCAAGGGTGCGAGGTGAGGGCCGGGTCCCCTTCGGCTCCTCTGGAAAGCGGCTGATGTTTCACCGCCGTTTGAAGTTTGGTGATGACATTTTTGGGAGACAGCTGCCTGGTTGGGGAGCTGCTGCCCCTTAGCCCTGCCTTTCCCCGCTTGGCAAGGACCATCCTGTGCCAGCAGCCTGCCCAGGCGCTGTTTTCTTGCATTGCAATGTGATTTTTTGGTGCCGTTTCCTCATCGTTTCTCATCCCAGCCTTGGAGCTACCCGGTCTGCTGGGTGACAAGTGCCCCCTCTGCTCTGGATTGCAGCAGGAACGCGCTCAGCTCCAGCCCGAGCCCCCTTGCGCGAGGCTGGCTCATTACCCACGTTTGCACCAGCTTGCTCAGCAAGGAGGGAGAGAGGTCAAACTGTGCAAAGCTGCTAAAGTGGGGCTTTTGGTAGGAAACTGTTGGAGCCTCTTAGAAAAGAGGCCCTGGGGACTCATTATCTGCTGCTGACGTGGCAGGGAGCGAATTGGCCGTGGATCCGCTGTTAAACCCAGCACCGTGGGTCTCGCCCTGCCAGCTGCGATTCACCAAGGCTCTGGGGTGCTCGGGGAGCAGAAGGGGTGGAGGCTGCAGGGAACTTGTGGGGTTTTTAGGTGGGAAAGGTTAAGAACAGGAGAAGAGGGACCTCTCTTCTGTATTTCCATACTAAGGACCTGCTGTGCCTGGGGAGAGAGGAGGGTGACCGTGCAGGCGAGAGATTTCCGTAGGGGGGATAAAGATGTGTCTCCGTGGAGTGATGGAGGGAGCTTGTGTCACAGAGGAAGAAACAGGGGAAGGCAGCCAGAAAGACACCTTTAATCTCTCCCATTAACGGAGTCTTTTTGCCTGTGGATTTGGGGAAGGCAGCTGGTTCCTGTAGAGCCGGGGAAATAACCCCAAAACAAGGGATGACAGGAGATGTCTGATGCTGAGAAGGGATAATGCTCAGAGGGGTGAGCGTTGGGGTGGGGATGAGCAGCGTGGGGGAAATCGCAGACATCTGCTCTCACACTCAGCCTTCACACTGATCCCCCCTCGAATCTGACAATCCGCTCGCCCTAATCCGTAAATCCGACCGATCTGCGGCCGCCCGAGCGCTTCATCCCCGCACAATCTGCCCGCCCGAGCTCTGCCGGCTCGGGGGCTGTTCCCCTGCGCTGGGGCTCAGGAGGTGGCTGCTTTCTGCAGTACAGCCCAAATGAGCCCCTGGCCTTGTTGTCAAACACGGATCAGACTTTCTCTACCTGGCAGATGGAGGCGTAGATGCGAATTAATCGAATGAGCATCAGATGCTGGGAGGAATGGCTCCTGATGGCTGCCAGCAAGACAGGGGGGTTCAACTGGTTTTGGGGTAGTAGTCACCCTGCAAATCCATCCTTCTCTGCGTGGGTTTCTCTGGTCTCCCTCTGGTAACTGCAAAAATATTAGTCAAAATACAAGGAAGGCTTTTCCCTCTGGGGGTGCAAATGCTGCTGGGGCTTGACCTGTGTTCTCCTGCAGGTCTCGACCCAGGTTTATGTCACTTTGTCTTTGCCTTCCCAAATACCATCTGGGTCTTGGTGCTGTGCCCATTTTAGTGGGCAGCGCTGCTTCCTGCTCTCAGGAAATGCCAGCCTCGAAATCCAAACTTTGCACGGAGACAGAGTTTGCAGACAGCCCCGGCGCGCTGTGGGGATGCTGGAGGCTCGTCTTTGCGTCCTGCATTGGGCTCAGCAGGAGAACCACGCTCGGTGTCGAAGGAAAGAGGCAGATCTGTGGTTGCTGCAAGGCTGTTTCCATCTCAAGGAACACCCATGTGTCATTCCTTCTAAGGTGAGAAGCATTTTTGTTTCCAAATCCACCAGCACTTAGAAGCCACTAACCAAATCTGAGGCTGATGCAGCAGTGGTCAGTGATGGGCTAGTTATAAATATTTCCCAGTCGTCGGGAAAGGAGAGGCCTTTTGTGAGGAGGGGAGGAGGAAAAATCCCCTTGACTGTCTTTCCATTGAAGCCTGTTGGCCTGCAGAACGTGCCGAGATGCCACCCATCATCTCTTTAGCACCTTGTCAGCGACTGTGCCTGCAGAGCCAACCGAGCTGGCTATCGCAAAATATCAGCTCATTTTTTACGTTGCATCCAGGTTTCTTGGGTTTGATTTATTTTATCCCCCCCCCCCCCCCCTCCCAAGATTTTTCTCCCTCTGTCCTCCCCAGATTAGCTGACTTGGCAGCACTTGACACACGCACAAAAAAAAGTGACTGGGAAAAATATTGCCTGGAGAGGCCTCTTCTTAAACCTTTTGTGACTACGGGAAACGTGTCCCTGTGCCAAAGAAAGATGGTCGTGCCATCACTGGGAGTGAAACTGATGCTCCTGCCCATTGTCTGTGGACATGTTTATGGTGGTTTAGGGAAGCACGTAGATGTAGCCTGTCTTGTCCCTTGTAAAGGTCTGATCTGGCACCAGCGTGCACCTCTGCGTGCTCTGGGAGATGTATTGATCCTGTCCAGTGCAGCAAGCGGAGCGCTCCCTGAATCGCGCTCGTTTGGCAGATGGAGAGAAGCTTTTTTTGGGGCCACGTCCCAGCCGTTCGCTGGCTTGTCTGTGTGATGTGATTTATTGCTGTGGCAGGACCTGGGAAAAACTCGCCCCGGAGCTGCTGGTCATTAACTCAGGACATCCTGCACCACAGGTGTCCCACAGAACCTTGGCTACCAGGCTGACATGTAGGGACGTGTCGCTAATTACTCTAATTACCGTTGCCCAGGACTGCCAAGGTCACGTCTCAGTTGTAGATCCAGGCTTGCTGTTCAGGCACAGTCCTGCTAGTTCAGTGGGAGTGCTTTCGGTGATGCTCCAAGACTGCAGGCGGTCGGATGGGATGGGGAAGGAGAGGAAAAACATGGTCCATGTGTTGCAGAGCTGTGCTACGGTGATGCCAAAATTTGGTGCTTGCGTAACGATGCTCCTTTGGTCTCCAGCAGCTTTCTTGGGAAGGGATGGAGATCCTAAAGGGAGGATCTCCTAAAAGGAGCCAAGCCTGCCCGTATTCACGTTCGCTGGTGGGGTGGCTGTGCTCAGAGGTGGCCGAGGAGCAGATGCCTCCTGTAGTTTTTGAGGGCAGGGAAAACAATGTCATTGACATCAGAATCTTTGCTGAATTTGGCTGTCTGGTTTAAATAAATCATCTTTATTGACGCTGCCTCTTCTGTACTTCTCTGCTCTGCTTTGGCTGTGTAGCAGTGAAGCAAAAGGTTCTTGCCAAGTCTGGGGAAATCTGAGTCAGTCTTGATTATGAGGAGATGTGCAGAGTGGGATTAGCTCGTCCCCGCCAGTATTCCTCATACAGTTGGAAAGATGAGAGGTACCTTTTCCTCTCTCCTCCTTGCCAACCAAAATTGGGGCTCCTTCTCGCTCTGTGGCAGAGAAATTAAGTCTCTCTCTTTGTTTGGGTAACCTTCTCTCATTTTAAACACACACCCAGCAAGCTGGATTCATTGCTTATTAATTTCTAAAGTGGTAAATTTCAAAGCTGTCATAATGCTGAAGTCGTGTTCACTTTAGTTATTCTGCATAATTAATTGCAAAGTAATAATTTGTACATCATGATATTTTCATTCCAACATGAAAGCGAAAGGCTCAGAACCGTAACAGCCTCAGGCAAGAATGAGGGAAGGAGGAGGCAGCTTAGAGAAGGGTCAGTGCTGAGGGGAATCTCAATTTGGCCGCAGTGTTTTGGGGGATGCTTTGCTTCCTTCTCACTGGACTGACCTCCTTCTCTGTGCTGGGAGAGGGGCTGGAGCAGGAGGCTGGTGAGGAGAGGCTGAGGGCCCTGGGCTTGTTGAGTCTGGAGCAAAGGAGGCTGAGGGGAGACCTTCTGGCTCTGACAGCTCCTGACAGGAGGCTGGAGCCAGGGGGGTCGTGCTCTGCTCCCAAGGGACAAGGGACAGGACAAGAGGAACCAGCCTCAAGTTTCCCCAGGGGAGGTTCAGGTTGGAGCTGAGGAACAGTTTCTTCCTGGCAAGGGTTCCCCAGGGCTGTGCCAGGCTGCCCAGGGCAGTGGTGGAGTCCCCGTGATCCCTGGAGGGGTTTCCAAGCCCCCCGTGGAGCTGTGGTGCTGAGGGCCATGGGTCAGTGGTGCCCTGGCAGTGCTGGGGGAGCGGTTGGACTCCATGAGCTGAAAGGGCTCTCCCAACTCAAACTATTCTATGATGCTCTGCTGAATGGACTGAACCTGCTCAGATGATGTCCCAGCACGTGCAGTAATGCTGCTGGGATGGGAACCTCTGGGACCCTCTAGAGATGGTGCTAGATGCTGGCAGAGGAGAGCAGGGCGAGTGGTGGAGGCGGGTGAGCATAATGCAGAGGGATGTTCTTTCATCCAGGATGCTGAAAAATAAATGTTGATTTGGGTGGAAGAAACACCAGCCTTGGAGGAGCTCCACAGGGAACAAAACCTGTGATTTTTATTGATTTGTTCTTTTGATGCTCTTTTTGTTTATAAACAAAAGGAGAAAAAGATTCTGCCTGGAAGTACCAAAGCCCTGAGCCCTCAGAGGCTGGATGCAGGTGCCTCCAGGAGACACGTCTCCAGGGACGGAGCAAGAACCGTTGCCTTTTGTGCCAGGCCCTGCTCGAGCTGAGGTTTACCTGCGCTGTTCCTTTCAGCCCACGCCGGGGCTGCTCTTCCCCTTCCTTTCTCCTGGTTCTGCTTTGGAGGGGAGTTGATTGCCTTTCCCAACTTTTCAACCATGAGCAAGAAAAACTTCGCAGTGACCGCTGAGAGGACTGGGCTCACCTGACCCGTGGAGCTTGGGCTTTGGGGGAAACTTCAGGAGATCCCAGCGAGCTCAGTGGCATTGATTTCACTCCAGCCCTAATGAGCCTTAGCAGCTCTGTCTGTTCCACAGCTTTGATCTCCATTTGACAACTAGTTTCCTTATTTCTCCAAAAAGCTCTGATTTTTGGTTCCTTGTCAGCGGATTCTCTGATTTTTAGGTATTTCTGAGACAAGCACGCCGGTTTTTGAGTTGTGTGTTTATCTCTCACCCCTCAAGGAGCTTTGGGTTGCTCGTTCCCCCTTTGCATCCCTGGATGTTTTCACAGCTCCCCGTGCCCTCTGCAGAGGAGAACCTCCGGAGGAAAAGGTAAGATCATAAATCAACTCCGGCCGAATCGCTCCTTCGGCGCTGGAATTGGCTCCGTCGGGAGCGTCGCTTCCCGATCCTATCGCGGCACAAAACGTTCTTTGTGCCAAGCCTAATTCATTAATTGTGGTTGATGATGCCATGTGCCATCAGGGGATGTTAACGGTGAACGTGGCGAGAGGTTCTCTTGCTTCCGTGTGCTTCGTGTCCTTCAAGCGGGCCGGTCCTGACATCCCGTTAGCAGCAGATCGCCTTCCTGGGCGGGGAGAAATTGAGTGCAATTTAACAAGAGCAAGTGCCAAGTGCTGCATCTGGGGAAGAACAACCCCATGGGTCAGTACAGCCTGGGGGCTGAGCTGGTGGAAAGCAGCTCTGCGGAAAAAGACCTAGGGGTCCTGGTGGACAGCAGGGTGACCAGGAGCCAACAAAGTGCCCTCACGGCCAAGGAGGCCGATGGCATCCTGGGGGGCATTGAGAAGAGCGTGGTCAGCAGGTTGAGGGACGTTCTCCTCCCCCTCTACTCTGTGCTGGTGATGGCCCACCTGGAATACTGTGTCCAGTGCTGGGCACCCCAGGTCAAGAAATAGAGCTACTGGAGAGAGTCCAGCACAGGGCCACCAAGATTGTTAAGGGAGTGGAGCATCTCCCTTGTGAGGAGAGGCTGAGAGAGCTGGGGCTCTTCAGCCTGGAGAAGAGGAGGCTGAGGGGGCACCTCGTTAATGTCTATCCATATGTTAAGGGCGAGTGTCAGGAGGATGGAGCCAGGCTCTGCTCAATGTCATCCAACGTTAGGACAAGAGGCAATGGGAGTGAGTTGGAGCACAAGAGGTTTAGGGTAAACACAAGGAAAAACTTTTCCACAGTGAGGGTGATGGAGCCTGGACCGGGCTGCCCAGGGGGCTGTGGAGTCTCCTGCTCTGGAGATGTTCAAACCCCTCCTGGACACCTTCCTGTGTGACTTGGTCTGGGTGACCCTGCTCTGGCAGGGGGGTTGGACTGGATGATCTTTCGAGGTCCCTTCCAACCCCTAACATTCTATGATTCTGTGATTCCTACCGATACAGGGAAGGCTTTTCAACCCTCTGGAAACAGGCGTGCGATTTTTATGAAGCCTGCCTCTGTTTGTTTCGCGAGGAAAACAAAAAAACAACGTCTTGAAAGCAACCAGCTTTCAAAAATTGAGTGGTGTAACGGGAAACTTGTAATTTGGGAATGGTTGTTATATTTACCATTGCAAAGATCAATCTATAGCTTTTGTGAGCTGGTTATTTTGCCCAGTCTGCAGAACTTATTTTAATCACTGGAAGCTAATCTCATTTCTAAGCCTGAAAACAGTCCCAAACATTGAAATTATATGTTAATATACAGAGATTGACAAAAGGAAGCTGGTTGTATCGACTTGGAATTAATGAAGCAATTCAGCGATGAACAATAATGCTGGCAGGAGGTGTTAAGGAGAATTGTTGCAGTTGTTAAATTTTGGCACCGAGAGGTCTCGTTGCTCTGAGGAGACAGTTGGATCACAGTGAAATGAAAATTACCTGGGAACTTCAGAGTTATTCAGCCTGAGTCATTTCCCCAAGAATACAGGAGGAAGCAGGAAAATGCTGGTGGAGGCACTCCTGTTTATTCACGAGTGCTCTGCTGCCTTGACGATGCCAGAGTCCTCTCTGACTTCACACGAAGCAGGAGAAGGAACACGGTCCTTGTTGAGGTTGGGCTTTACCCTGCCGCGGGATGCGATGATGAGCTGAATCTTCACTCTGCACTGTGGCAAAGACACCTCCAGGGCAGACTGATCCTGGCGGTTATTCCACTATTGCAGGTATGGATTGGCATGTCCCGAGATAAAAAGTTGGAGCAGGTGAGCCTTAAGGTCCCTTCCAGCTTGGTATTCTCTGAGCTGCTTGGAAAGCTGGTTGCAGAAGATTGGATTGTCTGGTTGCAGGCCAGGTGCAGTTTTGCAGGGTGGCTGAAGACTGCTTTTGTGGTGGATTCTCCCTTTCCGAGGGATGTTCGTTAACCCAGGTTGATTTTGTGCAGCCCATTTTCTACTTTTGGCTTGGTGCAAAGTGGTGGGTGTTTTGTTTGGGCTTCCAGCGGCATGAAAGTGCCTCTGCTTCCTCAGGATCAAATGTCTAAAGAGCTTTTGGTGGTCACTAGAGCGAGGGCTTGGAAGTGCTGAAACCAGGCTTTGATTCTTCGACCGGTGATCAAGATCAGCCAGGAGACACAAAGCGTGAAGCTTCATGTCAGCAGCAAAGGAAAACTTGTTAAGAAATAGGGTTTCTGTTCTTTTGAATAAAATTCTCAAGTAAGGCTACAGAAAGATGCCAGGATGTGTTGCTGCTGTTAACATCTCAAGTCTTTGAACTCGTACATGCAATACTTGAGAGACCAATTTGAAGAAACTGAATTCAAGGCACAGCAAAAATGCTTCTTAGAAGCTGCTTACTGACAGTGATAAACATGTGAAACAGTGAAGTAGTTGCCCAGCGGATTTTGAAGTAGCTGCTACTGAAACTGTTCCTTCAAGGAAGCCAAAGTTGAAAGTTGAAGCATGTTTACCAATTATTGACTTGTTGATTGATGGCTTAGTGAGACGAACGAGTCGTTAAAGCATCAACATGGGTTCCTTTATGGATGAGGGAGGTTTTACACCCCCCTGGACCATCAATTGGAGACGTGATCCTCTCTTTTCCTCAGCGCCGTGGCTGGAAAACACATCTTGTTTGTGAATGCGCGTTGCCTTTAGCACCTCGGGGGCAGAGGAATTGATGTCCACGTCCAGGCTTTTTGCTCATCAGTCTTCAACTTCAAATGGGATTTCGTGTTTCCTGGCGTTAATGCTTCAAGGCTTTTTTTTCTTGTCTGGTAGCAAACTGCACGTGCTGCTTCTATCTGTGTTGACGTGTGGTTTTAGGTGTTGAGAAGACTGTCAGAATTCTGTTTTCCCTCCCCCCTACTCTTTCCGGGAAGGGAGGAAGGCTGGGACTGTTTCTGTATCCCACTGGTAGTTAGATTTTCCTGGAGCACTAAGTGTTAGCAATAGACCTTTTTTTTAAGATAAAATGCAGAGCTCTTTGAAATTACAGCTTTTTCTGGTTTAGTAGCTGGTGGAAGGTCCCAGATGGGAGGGGATCTGTTTTGGTTGGATATTTAATATATAGGTGGTTTATTTTGAGTAAAGCAAAGTGAAGCTTCAGTGTTCATCTGTCTGAAGCATACTGCAAACAGTTTGTTTTTTTAAATCTCAAAGTAACTCAAAAATACAGGTGACTTTTTTTTCCCCACTGTAATAAAATGTAAAAATGCTGATGGAAAATAATTTGGCTGAGGTCATAGAGTGAAGCTGTGACTCAGGACTTCACAGCAGCTCTGTTCAAGCCTTGGGTTTTAACCATGAGAGCATCCTTCTGCCCTAAGAATTAAAGCTAATCTGGGATCAGAGGTGTCACGTAAGGTGTGATTTACAGCGTGAGGTTTGCGATGGCATTAGAGCCTTGTTCTCAAGTCCCGCTGTGCTTTCCCGGGTGCCACAGGGTCTGCGGCTGGGAGCAGCCTTCCTGCTCCTTGAAAAATGGATGCTGGTATCTGAAAACCTGGCAGGCAGGAGATTTGGATGTCACCAAGATAAAACGCCCCACTAAATGCAGCTCCATGCCACTGTAGGTGGTGGTAGGTGCCGCCTTCCACGAGGCTGTAGATATATCGCCCGTGAGACGGATGGCTCGTGGTGTTTTATTACAAGGATGAGTATTTCTGTTCCTCGCAGACCATCCGTTCAGAGGGCAGGACGATGCCCAGTGAAAGGCAACCTGGTCGTTAGTTAGAGCCCTGTCAGCACCTCAGAGCCTGTAAATGGAAGTGGGGGGACGGGGACAGACAGAGGACATGCTCTTCAAGCCAGCCCCGATCTTGTGTGCAATAAAGCCAGCCCCACAGCTTGCTGGTGCCGGGTGCAGTATCCAGATATTGCTTACCCTTTGTGCTGGTGAGATGGGATCCATCCTGGATCCCTTTGTGCTCAGCACTGGGGAGGCCTCACCTCCAGTGCTGTGTCCAGTTTGGGGCACCTCAGGACAAGAGAGATCTCGAGGGGATGGAGCGGGTGCAGAGGAGGCAACGAAGCTGGGCAAGGGACTGGAGAAGAGATCCTATGAGGAGCGTTTGAAGGAGCTGGGCTTGTTTAGTTTGAGGAAGAGGAGGCTGAGGGGAGACCTCATCACTCTCTACAGCTCCCTGAAAGGACACTGTAGAGAGGCTGGTGCTGGGCTCTGCTCTCAGGTGATTAGGGACAGAACCAGAGGGAACGGCCTCAAGCTGAAACAAGGGAGGTTTGGACTGGACACTAGGGAAAAATTCTTCATGGAAAGGGTGGTGAGAGATTGGAATGGGCTGCCCAGGGAGGGGGGTGAGTCCCCATCCCTGGATGTGTTTAAACATCGCTTGGATGTGATGTTGGGGGAGATGGTCTAGGGGTGAACTTGTAGAGTAGGGCTGATGGTTGGAGACGATGATCCCAAGGGGCTTTTCCAACCGGAGTGGTTCTGTGATTCTGGATGGCTCTAATAGATTCTGTTAATTCAAAGCCTTTTTCTAAGCATGTGGCAAAGGGGACAGGTTTAGACTTGGATACAGGTAGGTAACAAGAAGCAATAGAGTCCAAGGTGAGGATAGAGCCTGCAAGAAACAGGGGAGTTTTGTTTGCAGTGCCTGTTTGAAACTGGTGGAACGGGGAGAGTGGAAACAGGGAGATTTAATTTTCTTCTCTTGCACAGTTAATACCAGCGAGGCACTGAAATGCTTCAGCCAAAGCCCCAAGTGTTGATGTTCTCCAGGCATGTCTGTGTGGTTTTGGAGCTGCACATCTTCTGAACATCTTGTATTGGACGCGGAGGGAGTGTTAATGTGGTTTTGCAGTACAGGCTGTTTCCGCAGCGGTCTCTGTTTCTGGGTTAGTTTTTGTGCTGGCCTCCAAAATCTCCTTTGCTGTCCAATCTGCTTGCTCATAAATCAGTCCTGAGAGATGCTTTGTTTCCCCCCCTGGGCAGCCCCAGCCTAAGGTAACCAGTCTGAGCCATCTCAGTGCTTTTTTTTTTTGCTCTTTTCCTGTGATATTCAGTGCCTCGTTCTCTGAGCCTTTTCTTTATTTTCAAGTCCATAGGCACAATATTGGGCAAATGTCTTAGCCTGAAGGTAAGAGGTAGTGGATGGGAGGTAAAGCTTTTAGGAGTCCTGGGGATAAAATAGAGCAGCTTATCAAAATACTTCACTCCCTGGCTAAATAGTTCAGGATTTTGCTGCCTCTTTGACAAAACAAAGTCCAACTTGTCACTGTTTTCGTTCTGATGGTTCTTTTTGCGGTGACAAAAGCCAATCCCTTTCTCTACTGAAAAGCCCATTTTTCAGTCAAAGCCCAGTTTTCAGCAGAAAACTGTAGGTAAATTGATCATCCCTATCGGAAACCTGCCTCTGCAGCTTTCTGTCACCCAGGCTCCAATGCACGTGGAGCAGCCGCTGCCCTTTGGAGCGAGATCTCGACAGCCGGGCGTGAGCCACGTCCTCTCAGCGAGGGATGACAAATGTCCAGTGTCCAGCTGAAATAACTTTGGGTTTTGCTTGCAGTGGTCTTCTGCTGTCAGCAAAGGGAATCGGGGTTTGGGCTGGGTGGGCTGAGGAGCTCTAATTATTTCTCGGCTAAGAATCCAACCTTCTCTCCTCGCTGTTTAATTAGATGGTCTCGAAGCTGGGGGTTAAAGGCTTTGTGTTACCGGCTCGAGGAGAAGAAAGATGGTTTAATGTGACTTCATCAACCAACCTTCAACATCATCTGCTAAACTGCCCCAAATCCCGGGCGTGTTTTGAACCCCAGGCAGGTCCTGCGGCGTGGCAGGGGGTTAGTACTTGGAGATTTCTCCTGGACATTTATTCTGACTGTTCAAGTTGATGGCTGTGAACCTGGCTAGTGGGGACACTCGTTCTGTGGCTGGCTTAATCAGTTTGATGGACTGTCCATCATGTCATTTTATTTATTTATATTTAGGAGAGGGGGAGTTTGTTGCGTGGACTCTGTTGGACAGCTGTGTGCGGTGGCAGAACACAGCATCTGGCTTGGACCTTGCTGCAGGCTTGTGGCAGCCTAAAATAGACCCAGGGGTGGTTAAATACACAACGGGGGCTTAAAGCAAAGCAAAAAGGGAGAATGGTTTTCTTCTGCCAGCCCAGACGCTGTTGTATGTTCAGCGTGGGTTGTGCTAAGCAGGAAATGTCATCCTTTCAGTGGGGTTCTGGGGAAAGCATTTGTCAGGCAAAGACCAGGACCTGGTGATTTGTCCTCCAAGAGCTGAGACTTGGAAAGTGCTCTCCTGTCTTGAGCTTTTGATGAAGTTACACCACCTACAGAGAAACCAAGCCTCCTGCTGCAGGCAGACAACCCTCAACTGCAAAAACCCCCGAGGATGGAACACTGGCCCAGGCTGCCCAGAGAGGGGGTGGAAGCCCCATCCTTGGAAGTGTTTCAGCCCAGGCTGGCTGGGGCTGTGAGCAACCTGCTCTAGTGGGAGGTGTCCCTGCCCATGGCAGCGGGGTTGGAACGGGATGAGCTTTGAGGTCCCTTCCAACCCTGACCATTCTATGGTTGCACAGTGGGTGGCATCCTGGGGTGGGAACGTGATGGATTTATTCCACTGTCTCCAAATGGCTGTTGTTCCCACAAAGGCTTTTATTGCCAATGTCAAGCTGGTGGGTGGCTTTTTTTAATACGCTGGATTTTTCAAACAGTATGTTCACAACTGGTTAAGTCAGAGTAGGGTGAACTGGTGGTTTTTCTCATGGCGATTTGCAGGCTTCAGTCAGTGCAAGAGGAGAAAAGCCTCTTCTGTAGCACAGTAATAATAAATAGGAAGCAAGTGTCTAGAGATGTTCAGCATGTTATCATGCTCCTTAAAATACATATGCCTTGAAGTCTGCCAGGCGTTTTGTTCTACAAAGCATATGGTTTAGCAGATAAAATGATTTCTGACCTGGAGACCTGAACTGACAACTTTGGAGACGAACAAAAACCAGGATGGCTCCATCTGTCAGGCCTGTTTCATCTCTGTGCTGCTTACTGACATTTATGTGGTTGCATCAGGAAACTGCTTCAGTGCCCCTTTCCCTCCCTTCCCCAGAAGTCAGTCAGCATCCATCCTCCTGTGTCCTGGCCTGGTCCACACGTTCAACTCCAGTCTTCTGGCCACAGCATCTTCTTCGAAAGGCTTTGCTGTCCCTGCAGGTTGCTTCTGAGGGAATGGGTTGGTTGCTGAAGCTTTGAGCCAGGAGCTTTTCTCAGCTTTGCTGGGGTTGAGGAACTTGCCACAAGTCAAGCTGGCATCAAGAAGGAGGTGGAGCTAAAGAGCAATTCATAGGTGTCATTCTAGGGGTGTATTCTTTCGAATAACAAAGCTTTGGATGCTGTCTCTGTTTCAGTTTGTCCTTTGTGTGTTTCTCGATCCAAGAAAAATTGGTGGTGGACAAAATTGCTTCTCTGCCTCCATTCCCTGGGGAGAGAGCAGTGCTGCCTGGGACCAGGCTTTGTGCATCCACAGCACTAGTGGCTTTACCTCTGGAGAAGGAGGCTGGAAGATAGGACAAGGAGATGGAGATCTGTAGGTAAAAACATGTCCACGTGCTTTCTAGGTGAGGATGGGTAGCAAAGGGTGGGTGCTGCCAGCTCTGGGAGGCTTTGGGTGCTGAGCTTGTCCTGTGTTGCCTCCTAGAAAAAACAGTTTTCTCTCTCTTGTCTCATCATTCTCTCAGTATCCCCAATCTCCCCATGTATGGTTCGGTGGTAGAACAGATGATGGCTTAGGAGAGGAGGATTATTTCTGTTCTTAACAGCAAATATATACCCGTGTAGTTATTTAAAGTGGAGACTAAAAAGCCAGCGGTGGCTGAGAAACCAAGCTCTGCTAAGAAGTTTTAAGCAAACATTATTAGATATGACCTCTTATTTATGAAAGACTTTGCAAAGCCAAGTCTGTTACCCTCTTATTGCCTCAACGAAAGACCTATTTTCCCAGTCGTAATATCCCCGCCGGCAATCAGTCTGATTAGACTTTAGGAGGATGCAGTAAATATATGAAAGCTCAATTTAACCCACGGCACAGAAGCAAATAATAATAAGTTGGGGCCTTTGGCCATAAAAATGCAGACGTTTACCTTGAATGTTGACTTAAACCATTTCAATTTTGTGCCAAATGAGGCTTGAAATGTATCGCCCAGTGTACAGTATCCAACCAATAAAAACTGCCTTAAATATCGTACCTTCCTGCTGGCAGCTCGCTCCACAAGTGAAACATCTCTCTCGTTGGTGGGGCTCCCTGGAAGCGATGCAATAACCCATGGCTTCTGTTTGTTTGTTTGGGGATCTGGGAGCAAACTGTGAATATTCACCAGTGCCGGGGGGGCTCTGCATCCTCACCGGGCTCTACGGCGAGTAAAGCTCTGGTGCCTTTCCGCTCCAGCGTAGCCAAGCCTCCAGTCTGAGGTTGGAGAAGCAGGATTAGGACAAAGGAGGAGCACAGGCAGAGAAGGCAAAGCCTTCCAGATCTTCATCTCTTCACTTTCCTGAGCTTCCGGATTCGTTAGCAGGCTTGATTATCCAGTTCCCTGGCTTTAATCTCTAATTAAACACCGCCGCAGACAGCGTGTTTATGCCAAGCTGAACAGAAGTGGCCTCTTCTTAATAAATGTGTAACTGTGATCTCCGTGCTGTTAAACAGAAGAATTTGAGAGCCTGATGTTCTCATGGAATGGTGGTTGTTGAAGAGCCTTGTTCCCCTCCCCCACCTGAAGTATACAAGAGATGACTGTTAGGCTTTCAGGATCTTTTAGATGGGAATTTCTTAAATCAAAAGCAATTTTATTTAAATTTTTTTAAGGAGAGAAACCTCCATCTGACCCATTTTTAGGTCAAGCCTGTGCTCAGTTGCATCTTCAGAATCAGAACGGTTTGGGTTGGAAGGGACCTCAAAGCTCATCCCATTCCAGCCCCCCTGCCATGGGCAGGGACCCCTCCCCATAGAGCAGGTTGCTCACAGCCCCAGCCAGCCTGGGCTGAAACACTTCCAAGGATGGGGCTTCCACCCCCTCTCTGGGCAGCCTGTTCCAGTGTCTCACCAGCCTCAGAGTGAAGAACTTCTTCCAAATGTCTAATCTAAATCTCCCCTCTGCCAGTTTGAAGCCATCAGCCCCTGTCCTGTCACTACAAGCTCTTGTAAAAAGTCCCTCCCCATCTTTCTTGTAGCCCCCTGCAGATACTGGGGGGCTGCTGTAAGGTCTCCCTGGAGCCTTTTCTTCACCAGGCTGAACACCCCCAACTCTCTCAGCCTGCTGGCTGTTTTCCCTTGTGCATTTTAGCTCTTGTCTCTTAAATGCCTCCTTCCTTTCCCTTTCGATTCATCTAACGTTGGGCTCGGGCAGGGGACAGGAACAGAATCCCTCCAGGCAAGGGGCTGGGGTTTAGGTGGAGAAAGGGGGGTTGCAGCTGCAGAGTGAAGGGACAGAGGGTATCTCCTCCCTCTGTCCTGCTCCTTTAAACTCACGGGGGAACTTCTCTTTCTCCTCACCCCTGGAGCAGCGGTTCAGCTGCGGAGGCTGCAGCAGATGGAGAGGCTGCCCCTGTTGCTGGAGGCATTGCTATAAATTCCCCGTGCCCTCGGAGGCTGATGCTGCACAGAGACATCTCCTTCTGTCACTCATGACACAGGGCCCAGGCTCTGGGTCCCGCTTTTTGCCGCTTCCCCAGCGAAACGCGGCGCTGGCTCTCGGGGGCTTGGGTGGGGGAAGGCGAAGCTCTGGATTTTGGGCTCTGTAGAAGAGCTGCTGCCTGCAGCTGAAGGGGCCGCTTGGGATGAGTGGATGAGTTAGTGCCAGGTGGGATCAGGCTGCCCGTTTGACCATGGGTATGTGGTACCTCTCGGGGGTCATAAGGGGTGGACGTCGAGTAGACACGTGAGCCATCTCAAGCCGCCCCCCATCACCGCTCTGGTTTGGTTTGTTTGGTTTGGGTTTGGTTTTTTTTTCCCCAGCCAAAAAAAAAAAAAAAAAAAAAAAAAAAAAAAAAAAAAAAAAAAAAAAGAAAAAAGGGGGCAACAGAATTAGAAAAGAATATTAAATTGAGGAAGAGCGCGTGGAAGGGAAGGCAGCGACTTCTGCCGCACATCAGAGCCGCGTGTCCCACATTCCCCTCCTCGAGGCGGATCCTTTGCCTTGATTTCTCTTCTTCCCCATTTTCTTTTCTGCTGTCATGACTCCTGGAATAATTAGTGACAAGCGACTGTGTGCGTGTGCCGTTTTAAAGGCATCTCTTTTTCCCCCCCTCCCTCCCAGCAGCGTGGGCTCCCTTTTGCCACAGCTCTGCAGTGGCTCATCCCCTTGAAGATAGGCAATCAATACTTCTCCTGAACCCACTGATACACTTGGCCATCACTTAAATATCATTACAGGAAAGATTTCGACGAGATCACTGCCTGTTACACTTTAAAGTTGGACTTTAAAAGAATGTCTGGGCTTTGCTAAGAGGCATTAGTAATGGGATTCTCTATCTTTGAGCTTAATTTATTCTGAAGAGAAAAAGGCCATTATCTTAAATCTTTCCCCCCCCCCCCCCCTTTTCCTCCTCTTACTAAAAAGAAGAAAGGCAAAAGCAGGCCTCTGAAGTCCACTACTTATGGCAAAATCATTGTTTAATTACTTTTTTAATCCTCTGCAGGAAGGTGAGTGTAGGGGGAGGTGGGAGCCAACTGGCAGTTGGGTGTCGTGCCGCCTCTTGCTCTGCAGCGAGTGCATCCTCCAACCCCTCCTTCTCTCGACCTCCTTTGCTCTGGGATTAACAAGTCCTGGGCTCATCTTCTAAAGCCGTTCGTGTTCCACGGTGTCGTAGCCTTGCCGTGAGCTTGCCCTGAGGATGGGTAGCAAACCCCTGGGTTTTCTCGGCGTTGGCCAACAATTGCAGGATTGGACCCTCCATCTGGAAGGCTCTTGTGACGGGCTACGCTCCTTTGCAGACTATGCCCAAAATCAGAGGTGGGTGCTTGCCCGTGGATGTATTCTGTGTGCAGAGGCTGCTGGGAGCAGCCGTTGGGTTCTTGAGGATTTGATTCCATCAGTACTACCAGAGCAGAGAGCCTCTGCACCTCCTGTTATTACTGCTCAGCCAACCTTGAATTTTTTTCTTGGCGCGTTCGAGCCCTGCATTGTGCTTGTGCTTTAAAACCCAGCAGAAAGCCTTGCCCTGGGTTAAATTCCACCTGAGGACAGGTCTTGCCTTGGATTGAAGTGTACAGACCTCTTAGATTAGGCCAGAAACAGAACGTTTGCAGTGTTTTTTTGTGTTGTGGTACTTTATTTTTATTATTATTTTTTAATATTTTTTGTTGTTGTTGTTTGCAAGACTGAGCAGCAAAACCCGGGGAAGCTTTTCTCAATTCCCAGCAAAATGTGGTTCCCCAGAGTGCTGGAACAGGAACCTTCGTTCAGGTTGGAATACTTGAGCTTGGCATCACGGGGTGCTGGAGCAGAGAGGAGCAGAGGCTTTGCCCCAGGGCTGCGGGAAGTGTGTTAACTCCAGATGTCCTGTATCTCGCACTGTGACTTTCCCATTTCCCTCGGAATTGGTTTCTGCTCTCTGGGGTCCTTCTGGGTGGAGGCAGGACTCTCTGTCCCTTAGAGCTATAGCTGCCGGTGCTCGAGTTATCAGACGAGCTAAGGATCAATTATACATTAGAGACACGGTAATGATGAGAATTAAATGAGCTTTTGCTGAAGTGCGCTGCGCTGCTGTTCACCTTCAAACAGAAACGGCTCCAAAGAGCACCAACATCTGCACAAATCATCTGTCTTCTGGAAGGGAAAGCACATCCATCTCCTCCTTACATACGGGAGAGCTCTCCTGCTCTCTCTCCTGGGACAAGGAGCAATGCCTGCAGGAATGCAGGACGCAGTGGTTTTCCAAAGGACTGGATCACGCCTGGTGTGTTCACATCACCTCGAGGTCCATGGAGGCAGCAGGGTCTTGTGCCCAGGGCTCAGCCTCCTCCTGGGTTGTCAAGGCTTTGCCGTGCAGTGCTGTAGAACATCTCTCCGGATACGTACGGCTGCTCCAGCTGCTCCTTCACAGCCCAGGAGGGAGCTGACAGCTTTTGCCAAAGGCCATGATGGTGTTTCTTCTGAAGCACTGCTTGGTGAACCCAGGGACCTGCCTCCCAGGATCGATGGTGGAGCACCTTTTGTGTTGATTGGATATCAGGCAGCCCTTCCTGACAGAGGGTGATCAGACACTGGAATGGGCTGCCCAGGGAGGTGGTGGGGTCACCGTCCCTGGAGGTGTTTAAAGGAAGGCTGGATGTGGCACCGAGTGCCATGGTCTGGCCAGTGTGGTGGCGTTGGGTCATAGGCTGGACTTGATGATCTCAGAGGGCTTTTCCCACCTCAGTAAATTCTGTGATCTATTGTTCCTTTTCTCTCCAATGCTTGGGTTAAGCCAGCCAAGTTGGCTTTGGTGTTTCGCTTGTCTTAGGCCTGGCTGGTTTTAAATGGGTATGTAGAGTCACTGAAGGTTTGTCCTAGAGCGCTTTGGGTAGTTTCTCATGGCTGTGGTGTTAAACGTGGCTTAAACACAGGTCTCCTGAATCAAGTGTTACTGGACATGTGTAGCATAACCTTTAATTTATGGAGCTTCCATAGATAGGTGTAGAGCCCTCACGACACTCCAGTCGGGTGGTTAAAGCAGCATCAGGTGCTTTTCTTCAGCTTCTTCAGCTGTTTGCATCCCTTTGACTCAGTTTCTCCCCGCAGTAAAGCTGTGGTATTGACAGTCACCTATTCCAACGCAGTTCTGAAGGTTAATTTATTTTTTTTCCAAAGCACTTAGCAAACATTAAGTGTTACATAAATCTCAAGTATTATCCTCCGCAAGATGCATTGATTTGCAGAGTGTGGTCATATTGTCTGGATTCCTTTTTTCCTTTAAAAATTTCAATCCATTAGAAAGAGGTAAAAAAAAAAACCCAAAGAAACCCTAGCTCTTACACAAAACCAGTTACACGGACCAAACATCTAATCGATGCTGAGGCAAATGGGGCCAGTTGTGATCAGCTCCAGCCTCCCATTATGCTTCGCGTGGCCTGCGCTGGAGAGTCGGGGCTTGCTGGGATCAGTGGTGCTGAGCTTGCAGTGCCAGTGCTGGATGCAGAATAGCACCCCCCCCCCCCTACTTCTTCCTTATTTTTCCATGCACCGTTTGCTACTCCGTGCTGCCTCCGTTGCCCTTGGTTATTCAACGGAGCAGCTCACGCATCACTGGGAAAATCAGATCCTGGCAGGCAAAGCGGTGTTATTTACACCCGCCTGCGACTGTTATCTCCCGGGACAGGGTGGCACAGCCCGGCAGTTTTGGGGGTGCTGGATGCGACCGCGGCGAATAAATCACCGGGGTGGAGCGCAGGGCTGCTCCTGCAGCTCCTGGATGATGCTGTAATTTACCCTATCAGCAGCAGCAGGACAGGAGAGATAACTGGATGCTTTCCCTTCGGGTGGGGGAGCTGATGGGAATGGTGAGGGGGGAGAAGGGGGAATATTTCTTTAACTGGCCAAGTAAGGTGAGCGTTGCAGTTCTCTTCCTTTTTACTTGGAGAGCTAAGATGGAGACTATCTGGTTTTTAACCCACGAAAGGTGTCCCCTCCCCAGCTCCCAGGCATCGTAACTCTCCTGGACTCGTTGATTTACAGACAGCACCAAGCCACCTGCTCCCTCCATCCCCAGATTATTTTATTTTTGTGAGGAATTCTGAATTTTGCACTCACGTGAGGTAACAAGAGGCAGGGCAGTTGGACCCAGGGGCTGAGCCGAGGGAGTTGTACCTACCTTGCCCTGCTCCTGCGGCTTGCAGAGCCCAGCTCTGGTGTGCCCAGCTCCTCATGTCTAGGCTGAGACCAAGCAAACCTGTAAATTCGTAACCTTTGAGTCAGTGAGAGGAGCTGTGAATACTGGGGGAACCAGAGTGGTGGTGCTGGTTGATGGTGTTGATCGTTCAGGGTTTCCCGTGGGGTAGAGTCATTGCCAGTTCCTGCTTAATCCTCTTAACCTGCTCATTTTCACTGGAGAGAAGGGGATGTGTGGTGATTGCACCAGGCACTGGGGCTTCTCTCGTGTGTGGCAAGCACCTAAATTTTGCTATGGTGAACCATTTTCACTCTTCTCAGTGGTGCCCTGTGATAGGATGAGAGGTGATGGTCACGAGCTGGAACACAGGAAGTTCCACCTCAACAGGAGGGTAAAACTTTGCTGTGAGAGGGACAGAGCCTGGCCCAGGCTGCCCAGAGAGGCTGTGGAGTCTCCTTTGGAGACTTTCCATCCCCCAATGGATCTGTTCCTGTGTGGGCTGCCCTGGGTGACCCTGCTGGGGCAGGGGGGTTGGACTCCATCATCTCCAGAGCTCCCTTCCAACCCCCACCACTCTGTCATTTTCTGAGACATGGAAAATTGCTTTTCAGCAAGCCAAAAATCAAGGGGCTGTTCAGTTTTGTCGCTGCTGCGTGGGGCTGATGTTTGCAGAAGCGCTTGGATGCTCTAGGACCCGACGGAAGCGCAGGGTGCCGCCGTTCTCCTCCGGCGACAAAGCGGGGACGATGAAGACGCGCTTGGAACAAACGTCTCCCAAATCTGAAGCACACCGTGGGCTTCAAGGCTGCCGGGCTCGGCAGCTCCGCTCTTGAGCGGAGTGGTCCTTCTGAGGCAGTAGATTACAGCGCTAAGCGCGCGCTGCTGAATGGGATCTGTCTCCTGCAGAACACGCTTTCATTGTCCCAACCGCGGTTTGGTATTTTCCATAAGCCACGCGCTCTTATGAAAAACCATTTGCAAGATAAGTAAAGGAAAAATGTAATCCCCGAGTGGAATGAAGGGTGCTTTGAAATGAATGGGGGATAATCCTTTTGTTGTCTGTTACAAATGCACTTTATTTCTGCATTATCTGGGCATGAGAATAGGCCGTTCGCTCAGCCAACAAATCCACTGCAGCACCCTCTCCCCGATGCGTCAAACCCAAGTGGCAGGCGGCAGAGCGGCCCCTGAACTTTCTTTGGCTGATGCCTTGGAAAATAAAAAAGGTTTCTTTTGAATTTCAGAATCCTGCTGGCGCGGTGGCTCCGGTGCTCGCGAGGCGCAGAGTCCCGGCTTAAGTCGCGCTTAAAGAGGCGGGTCGAGGCGCACAAAGCGGTCCGAGGGATTTACTGCCTACCTGCCCCTGGTGCTCTGTCAAGATGGGGAGGGAAATCTGACTAAATGACTTCTTAAACCACAGAGCCCCGTCTCTGCCCCAGGGAGCTTTTAGCCAGTGCAGAAGAATTTCCTCCTTCTGCTCTCTGTGTGTTTTCCTTCCTTTTGTTGGCAGATTTCTCCATGGCGCGTTCAGCTTCTGCAAGGAGATACTTCCAGCTTTGGCAGAGCGTGGATTTCCTGACCCTCCCTGTGCCCAGCAGCCAGGCACGATCCGGCCGGCCGCAGCGGCAGGAAATAAAGCTCAGAGCTTAAAGACCAAATGCTGCGTGGTCTCAAACGGCAGCAGCTATTTTCAGCCGACTTTAAAGTCCCGTAGTTACTGCAGGCATTGATTCTCGGGGACGGTGAAATGAGTCACAGCACGGCTTCTCCTTGGGTTTTCTTGTGACTAACCCAGGTTCAGGAGGTATGTCGTGAGGTGGATTTGTTCACATTTTACTGTCTGCCATGGCCAGCCACTCAAAACTTCCTTCCACTCGCCCACCCTCCTGGTCTGACGCAGTTTCCCCATCGTGTTTCTGTGATGTGTTGAAGGCAGGATGCAGATTCTCCTGGTTTTGCTCGAGAGGAGTCCTCTGAAGTGAGGTCTGTCCTGGATGTCGCACAGCTTGCGACCCGATAAGTGTCTTTTCCTGGGTAAATTGCCAGCAAAACACTCATTGCTCCAAACCATTGAGTTCTAATGGGGTCCCATCAGAGCCCAGCTCCGCGGGGATCTTCGTGATTTTCCCTGATCGACAGGTCCAAGCCTGGAGCTCCCAGTGATCCCACGGCCTTTAACGTGGATGGTATCATCCTTGGAATAACCCAGCTGCTTTTAGTAAAACAGTTATAGCCGGTAGAATTTGTCTTCCCGGGCATAGTAATTAGGGGAGAATAGGAAATTAATTTAAAAAGCTAATTATAAAGCCCACGGATGTTGTCTTCGAATCTTTAAGTGAATTTACTTCTGCAAAATGCCACCTTTCCTGATTTATTCAGCTCTGGTCCTGGCCGTAGGTGGGCAAACAAAGCATCGGTTCCTGACGTGGCATGATGCTGTGCTGCCTTCTAAGGAGATTATGCCATATATGATGGAGAGGACACAGGAACAGCACTAAGCTGCCTGTAAGCCTGTTGTCTTCCAGCTTTTTCCATTAGGAAGCACAAAGGAAATTCAAGTTTTCTGCCTCCTGGAGTCTGATGCCATTCTAATCTACAGCTAATCCCTTCAAACAAGCCCGTGCCTGCCCTCGGAGCAGGTTTGTCATGGGGTCTTGCTTTCTTGGGAGCTACGGAGCACCACAATTAATCTGGGCGTTTAGGTGGCTTCTTCTAGACCACGTCGCGCTCGGCAGCAATTTAAACCAAGTGTCCACTGGTAAATGGTAAAAACTACCCAGGGAAAACATGTGATGTTCCCATGCATAGCAAATGGATTCATTAACATCAAAGCTATTACGCCGGATGCCAAAATGACCTTGCAGTCATTAGAAGCGAGGTGTGTTATGACTTAAGTTTAGAGGGACTTGCATTACAATGTAAAATCTAATTAGCGGTGCCTCTGCTAATTGCTACATGTTGCTGAGGTATATAAAAATAAACGCGTGATTGATACCAGGTACCGGCGGTGCGAGGGCTGCTCCCTGGGTTGATCCAGGGAGAGAAATTTCCTGCGATAACGAGCAGCAGGAATTTTGTTGCCACCTTTGTAAGGTGTCTCCTGTTCTCCTTCTCTGTTGGAGAAGGTTCTCGGGCAGGGGTTGTGACCGTGAGGTTTGCCAGTGCCCTCGGTGAGGGCTTGTCGTGGTAGGATGAGGGGTGATGGCTTCAAACTGGAAGAGGAGAGATTTAGACTAGAAGTCAGGAGGAAGTTCTGCGCCAGGATAAGGGGCAATGGGCACAACCTGGAACCCAGGAGGCTCCCATCTGAACGGGAGGAAAAAATTCTTTCCTGAATTGCTGACTCCTGAACGCTTGTGCTACTCAGCTTCACAGCACTTCTTTCCCGGCTGCCTTGGGTTTTGTTTCATTTATTTACTTATTTATTTGTTTGTTTGTGGCTTTTTTTGCAATAACTGGGTTAGGGAAAATTGAACTGCCGCTAATTAAAATGAGATCTTTGTTCCATGTGGTCTCTAGTCCTAGGAAGTCATCATCAGAGCCAGACAGTGATATTTTGATATTCTAGACTTTCTGGGTGGTTTTTTTTTCTTTTTTTATTATTTTGATATCTGGAGGGAAGTTACAAAGCAGGGAAGGACGGCAGGCCTAGCACTTTTATAATTGCTCTTTCTAATGTGTGGTATCATGGGATGCCTCTTAGATGTCTCCACGGTGGCTTCTGTGTGCTTCAAACACGTGTGCTGTTAAATGCAGAATCCAGCTTCTGAATTAATGAATGCGTCTTCAAAGGACCCTGCCCCCTTTCCCAAGCTGGAGATCTGAAGGCGATCTCGAAGTGGGTGACATGCCTTTGAAAATTATGCAGCACAAACAATAAACCTCATTAAATGAAGTCAGCAAAAGCAGCACAGAAATCCGATGTGGAGAATGGACACGGGCTCTGCCAGTGGAGGTGTTCGGATGAGTTTCTTATCTCCTGAGAAGAGTTGTAGAATCATAGAATGGTTTGGGTGGGAAAGGACCTTGAAGATCATCTTGTTCCAATGCCCCTGCCATGGGCAGGGACACCTCTTGCCAGACCAGGTTGCTCAAAGCTCAGTCCAGCCTGGTCTATAAGTTGGGCAGTGTGAAGTGGAGATGCTTCTTCAGTTGTTGGTGGTGTGGGGATGGAATCAGTGCCTTGACAGGCCGTGGTCTCATTTACACCTGAAGGTCTTATTAAAATCTGGTCCACCTCTCACGTGGATAGCGCTCGGCTCCATCACCAACCGTTTCCAAAGAGAACCCACCTTCCCGTTGGGCACGGGGCCAGCTTGGCCGCCCCGCCGCTTTGCCCATTCTGAAATGAGGATTAATGAGTTCTTCCATCTGATACTTGTTTGAGATTTGCCATTTGGGTTCATTTTAAGCTAATTTGATTCTCCATGTCGCGGGCAATTTATGCAGCAAATGCAATTATTGGAGATGAACGCCTGCCGCAGCTGAAGGCTACAAGTGCCACTTCCTTGGATGCGCAAGGAGCGGAGAGCTGGGGGATTGGGAGGGGGTGGAAGGGAAAAAGAATATTGGAAAAATAATCTTTCCCCACAATACTCTCAGAGCTGATACACACACCTTCATAAAAAAGTAATTTAATTTTCCCAGTGCAGCGCGAAAAGGAGATCTAATTATCCACTCCTAAATTGCTTTCTTAATTTTTCAAAACACGGCTTTTTGTTTCTGCCTTTCCCCGAGCCCTGCGTGGAGGCTGCCGCGGAGCTCACCTGCATCTGGAGGTCAGTGATAAAGCCACCTGGAAATGGGGTTAGGTGTCAGAGCTCCAGCACGGGTCCTTTATCTCCGGGAACGGTGCTTCTCCGCCGTAGGCATCCTCCACGTGACAGCCCAAAAGGCTCAACCGCGCTGGTAATTCGGGAGGCAGCCCCGGAGCTTGGCTGGGGTTGTGCCTCGGACTCACATCAATTATTTTTCTCGAGGTTTGCAGGAATTTTGCCCCGTCCAACCTGGTCTTGAAGACACCCAGAGGTGGAGCATCCACAGCTGCCCTGGGCAAGCTGTGCCAGCGTCTCACCAGCCTCAGAGTGAAGAACTTCTTCCTCATTTCTACTCTAAATCTCCCCTCTGCCAGTTTGAAGCTCTTTTATTATTTGTCTCACTGGTGCTACTGGGTTTGAAAAGGGCTCATTTATTTTTTTTGAACTCAAAGAGCCTCAGAGCTCCGCACTCCTGCTGGTCTCTGGGTCTTGTTGGGGAGCGTTTGTAGGTCCGTGTGCTCGGTTGTGCGTCAGTATCAAAGACCATAATCCCCTGTAATGAAATTTCTGGCGTTTCTCAGAGATTCCCGCAGGCGCTGCCTTTTTAGGCTGTTTATTTACCTTGTACCTGGACAATACTTTCTGCCAAGTCCCCAAAGGGCCCCTGTACTTCTGCGGGAAGCTCTTGTAAAAATCATCAGCCGGTGTTAGAGCAAAGAGAAGCGTTTGAGGAAGAGAAAAAAACAGACCCTAACCACCCAGCCCTCGGTTTTGATCACGCTGCACGGTTCCCCTCTCCGTGCTTCATGTGTTCTTCACGTGGGTTTTCCTTCAAGTTCAGCTGCCAGGCTTGCCTGCTGAATTTTAAACGCTGTGCACCCTCTCCCCCCCTGTTCTCTTAATATTTACAGTGTAAGTGTGAAGCTTTCCTGCAGTGATGATCAGGAGTTTCTCCAAACCACATTTCAGGTGGTGGAGATGACTTGACACCTTCAATTATTTGCCGGGAACTGTTTTCAAACTGTCGGCAGCGATTCGTTGATGTGAAGGTGTCCAGAGGCTCGCAAAGCACGTCAGCCGTGGGTTTCCATAGCGCTGCATCCCACCGTTGAGCTCTCCTCTCCCTGCCCCCTGCGGTGTGGGGCGGCAGGTTTTGCGCAGAAAGTCACAGTGTGGCTTTGATTTATTATTCATAGGATGGTTGGGGTTGGAATGGACCTTAAAGATCGTCTTGTTCCGAATGGTTTGAGTTGGAAGGGACCTTGAAGATCGACTTGTTCCGAACGGTTGGGGTTGGAATGGACCTTAAAGATCATCTCGTTATGAGTGGTTTGAGTTGGAAGGGACCTTAAAGATCATCTCGTTCCAAATGGTTGGGGTTGGAACCGACCTTAAAGATCATCTCATTCCAAATGGTTGGGGTTGGAAGGGACCTTGAAGATCGTCTCATTCTGAATGGTTGGTGTTGGAAGGGACCTTGAAGATCGACTTGTTCCAAACGGTTGGGGTTGGAACTGACCTTAAAGATCATCTTGTTCCGAAGGGTTGGGGTTGGAACGGACCTTAAAGATCATCTCGTTCTGAATGGTTTGAATTGGACGGGACCTTAAAGATCATCTCATTCCAAATAGTTGGTGTTGGATGGGACCTTAAAGATCGTCTCGTTCCAACCCCCCTGCCATGGGCAGGGACACCTCCCACTAGACCAGGTCCCTCAAAGCCCCATCCAACATGTTCTTGAACACATCCAGTGATGGAGCAACCACAGCTTCCCTGGGCAACCTGTGCCAGTGTCTCACCAGCCTCAGGGTGAAGAACTTCTTCCTCACTTCTATTCTTAAATCTTCTGTCTTCCAGTTAGAATCTATTTTATTGTTAATTGTCTCACTGGTGCTCCTGGGTTTGAAAATGATTTATTTATTTTAACCCCAAATTTTATGGCAGCAAATTGTGGCTTTTTAGGTGAGCTTGCACCTCACCAGTTCGGATGTGGCTGGTTGCAACTGGGGATGCCCAGCTCTAGGGTCACAACTGGTCCCTGCCATGGGATGCC
>JANVCC010000064.1:902665-933147 GCA_025345505.1 Todiramphus chloris collaris
TGGGATGCCCAGCTCTAGGGTCACAACTGGTCCCTGCCGTGGGTCCGGGAAGGTCAGGGACTCGGTGGGCCAGAACTGTCAGCTGCCAGCAGAGCTCAGCCTGCCTGTTCAATAATGCTCTAATTAACTACTGCAAACTTCAGAGGACCCAGCTAACTCTAATTGAGACATCAACAGGGGCTGCAATGAAGTTAGATGTGCATACTAATTAGAGAATTATCTAACACACACCTGCTTCGGAGAGCGGCACCAACATATAAATACCTCTTCGCATCGTAAGGCCCTTGTGAGGAGGAGCGCGAGATCTCGTGCGAGATGAAGGGCCCTGGCAGGCAGATCTTGGATCCTTTTTAGTGTCTGCGGCTGCAAGGAGGCTGCAAGACCTCCTTTGACAGATCTCTCTCCGTTATTTTTAGGCAGCGGATTGAGGCTGTCGTGTCGCAGGCTCAACCTGCGAGGAGCCAATTAAGCAGGGTTCCAAACGGTGCATCGGGTGCTCCCGAGGGGCTGGTGAAGATGATGATGATGCTGATGATGATGATGCTGATGATGATGACGGGGTACTTCGCAAGGCCCCGGCGAATTCTTTCGGTGCTGCGAGCTTTCGTGTCGGTGTGCAAATGATGCTCGATTCGCTGCCAGCTCTAAAAGCCTTCTGGGGAGGGAGGGGGAAGTCAAATAAAAAAATCAGGATTCATTTTTCAGCTGCTGAAGTGACAGAATATAAAGGTTAAATATCCCCGACACCAGGGCAGGGCTGTACTGAAGGTCCAGTGCTAACCATTTTGGGCACGGGGAGGGAAAACAAGTGAGAGGAGAGAAAAAGCCACTCCTTTATTACTTTGTTTTATTTCTTTTTAAATTCTTTTTATGTTCCACTCTTGTAAAATCCTGATCTGAGCTACAGCCTCCACATCATCAGCTCGGTCAGCCGCCACCCTCAGCCCTCCGAAGGCAGTAATTTTCTGCCAGGCAATTTTGTCACCGTGCTGGAAGGAAAACGAAACCACCGTTTTGGTGCTTTGTCCACCCTGGAACCCGCACGTGGCACATCAGCTCCACCTCCAGCAAGTGGGTATTCTTTCCCCTCCTCCCCCCCCAATCTTGAGGATTAAGCCACTTGAGGATTCCCACCATAAGGTGGAAAACACTTGAGCTTTGCTATTTCCTCCTTTTTTTTTTTTTTTGTGACTATCCTTTTTGTTCGAGTGCCATAAGAGTTGTTGGCTGTTGTGATGGTTTCAGTGAGCATTGTTTAGGTTTCTTACAGAGCTGGTTGCATCCTTCGCTGCTGCTGCTTACTCTTCCCTCCCTCCTGAAAGGCAGGAGCTCTTGTGAAGCCTCCAACTCTTGAAACAACTGCTTGTAGTCGTTGTTGTTGTGAGGTGCAAAGCCTTGAAATCCAAAACTCTTGAGTGTGTTTGAGCTAGACCCAGGGAGGTGAGCAAGTTGGCAGGGTGAGGTTTTTCCTGCATGACTGTGTGTTTGCAGAGCAAATAAGCCCTTTTTTTTGAGTCTCATTCTAAACAAGATACTGTTAACATCTTGGACAGACAGAGACTGGCTGTTACTGCCTTAACATAGAACTTTTCTGGTTAGAAAAGCCCTTTCAGCTCATGGAGTGCAACCATCCCCCAGCACTGCCCAGGCACCACTGACCCATGGCCCTCAGCACCACAGCTCCACGGGGGGCTTGGAAACCCCTCCAGGGATCACGGGGACTCCATCCCTGCCCTGGGCAGCCTGGCACAGCCCTGGACAACCCTTGCCAGGAAGAAATTGTTCCTCAGCTCCAACCTCAACCTTCCCTGGGGCAACTTGAGGCCGGTTCCTCTTGTGGTGTTTTGTCCCAGTAGCTCTCCCCGTGCTTTTGATCAAATGGCCTCGGTGAGCAGGTCTCCGGTACTTTGGAGCAGGGGGTCGTTAGAAATTCCTCTCTCGCTCCTCTTATCAGAAGCAAACCTGGGATTATTGACTGCTTGTGATGCTGAACTTCCCGTACGCTGCCCTCAGCCTACTGCTTACTCTGAAAATCTTTTTGTAACCGCAGTTGCCAAGCAACTGTCAGCGGTATTTCTAAGATGCTTACTGCCTTCAAGATGTTGGGACCCAAATGCTGCCGTTCCGCTCTCCAAGATTACCGCTGTCCCCGGGCAGCCGGCTTTGTGAAGGCCAGGTAGCGTTCTCCCAGTTCTGTCCTTATCTCGGCTGGCTTTATTAGCGTGTCTTCACAAAGCTCCTTGTCCACCTACCCCGCTGATTATCTTGCTGGTCAGGCTCCAAAGGGGTGCCTGGCTCTCCCCATTTGGCCTTCCAGCACGTGCTGTTGTGGGAGAGCGGGGAATCCACACTTTGTCCCTTGTCACTGGTAAAAGCATTCCAGTTATCCATTAGAAGGGAAAAAAAACCCCAAACAAACTTGCTTTTTTTTGTGGTAGGAGCTGAGATTGGAATTGCATAAAGGGGAAGCTGGGGAGTCTTGGATTTGGTGCCCGTGGTGCCTCATGGGCAGGGCAGCCGGGGAGGATGCGGGGTCTTCGGCCAGGCTCCGCATCCCACACGGTGACTGCGGATGCTCCGGGTTGGTTCTGCAGCAGCAGAAGCCCGGTGGCATCTCTCATGGTCTGCGTGAGATGAGAGGGCCAAGGGGAAATTAGAAGCCCATCAAACTTTGCTTGCAGAAGTGCTCATTACCGGCCTCCCTCCGTCCATGGCTACGCATGGTTTATTTCATTTTAGTGCCAGCCTATTCCATTTGGGTTAATAAAAGAAATATCTGTTCTATTAGGTGCATTACAGCGACAAAGCACCGAGGGAGAGGGAAGCTACGTGCTCGTCAGCCGCCTGAGGATCGGGCTGTCAGTTGGGCCATCAAGCCTTCCTACTTATTTGCAATTTTATTTTTTCCGACGTGATTGACATCTGGAGGCTCTGACATTCTCGGCACAAACATACAGCCTGTTATTATGCTTGCATTAACATTTTGATACACACACGGCGCGGCATTAAAAAAGTAATTACATGTCATCACATCTCTGCCTCATCAAAGAAAACTTTGCTCTGTAATTGCGCCAAGATTTACCCAGGTACAACGCGCTGCTTCCCGCAACGGCTCCCTTCTAGCCGAGAGTTTACATTTACCTTTTAAGACGCAGAGTATCTTTTCCCACCCCCCCCATGGGGCTTTCTCGGGCTAAAATAAACCTGGCGATAGAATTTCACGTCCCGTAAATAGGCTCGGGTATTAGAGTGCGGGGCTCTTTGCATAATGTGTATTTAATACTTGATGTAAATACGCTCCGTGCTGTACGGGCGAAGCTGTCAAGGTGAGTTTTTCCTCCACGCGTCGTTACATCGGCTTCTGCATTAGCAGAAGGGCCCTTTTTTGCCCTTATATTTATATCGGTGCTTCTCACGATGGCATCTGCATTTTACAATGAAGCGAGCGCAGCTGAAGTGCCTCGCTGAGGACTCCAAGATATTGGCTGTTGCCTCGTTTCTAAAGGACCTTCCTAATGTGTCTCTGAAAGAGGTGAGTGTTGTAGGGAAGAATACAAGCAATTTCAGCTTCTCCCCCTCCACCCCACCTCTGTTTCCTTCAGAGCCAAGTGAAGAAGAGAAAATCTCACTCATGTTCAGTCAGTAACTCAAGGTAGATACTGAAAAGCCTGATTGGAAGGTAGAAGGGGAAAAACCCAACAGATGACCATAGAGCAGATGAAAGTGGTCCATCGGACCATCGCTAGCCACAGAGCATTTCCAATTTAGTTTAAGATGCTTTGTGCTGGCCCAGTCAGGTTGCTCCTTGCTGGGTAAGACGAGCCTGTTTCTGCTGCTGGCTGGTTGGGATTTTATTCCCTTTGCACAAATAGTGCTTGGCTGGCCTCTGGAATGGCGAGTTTTGTGTCCCTGATTCTGGTGGGGTAATGCGCTCAACCCTGATAGATTGTGAATCTTCTGTTGGATGTTTTGTCTGCGCGTTTTAATTCTGACACGAGCTGTCTTCATTGCCCGGGCTTGCTGGGGAGATGCGGGGGCTTGTGCATCGCAAAGTGCTTGGTCTGATGCTTCTTCTGGAGGGGAGGACAGTCCCCGGGGTAATTCCTGAGAGGAGCTTTATGAACAGATCCTCTGAGGTGCCTTTTCTCTCTTGCTCTAGCACGATGGAAACTGAGTGGCCTTAGCAGCAATTTCTTCCCATCGTCTGTCCTCTGCCTTTCATCAGGGCTTCTGTTTCTGAAGCAAGACTCCCCCCCCTTCCTTCTGCAGGAAGCGTTGGCCGGGGAGATCAGCACTGCTGACCTTGTTGGGAGGATGACCGTCCTAATAAGAAGCATTAAAGAGGGACAGGATGCTGCGCGTTCCCAAGTGTGTTTAATGGTTTGATAATGTGATGTTAGTGTCTATTAATCCCCTAAGGAGATTGGTATTAGCTCAGCTTTAGGACCAGGCTGAATAAATACGCTAACAGGATGCGCCCAGGCTCACGCCTGGAACATCTGTATCCAACATCTGTATTATTATGATGATAGGCTTGTGGCCTATATACAGTATCTATGAAATTAGATCTGGTATTATACCTTTAGAGCAGCAGGGATAGGTTAATTCCCTCAACGCGCTGCCAGTGACAGCCAGAAGGGCTGGAGGAGCGACTGGGCGTGATGATCAGTGAGTCTGGGTTGAGTGACATTAAGCAATTACAGCATGGAGTGGTCTTTCTAGAATCTTCTGCTTTCCAACCTTTTGTGGGGAGCTTTTCCCTGGTTTTTATTCTTTTCCTTCCTGAGGGATGCAGTGAGCAGAGCCAAACGGTTTTGTCCAGAAGCTTTAAAGAGGTTTTCCAAGGGGTTTTGAGCTGGAAGGCATCCACAGCTACGTGTGAACTCCAAAGTGGAATTCAGATTAGAAATCAGCAAGAAGCTCTTCCCTCTGAGGCTGGTGAGACACTGGCACAGACTGCCCAGGGAAGCTGTGGATGGTTCATCTCCAAATGTCTTCAAGCCCAGGTTGGATGGGGCTGTGAGCAACCTGCTCTAGTGGGAGCTGTCCCTGCCCACGGCAGGGGGGTTGGAACGGGATGGTCTTTAAGGTCCCTTCCAACCCAAACCATTCTGTGAATGATTCTGTGAAGTCCTATGTGCCATCCTGCTCTCTCACAGTTTATTGCCTTACTTATCCCAAGAAGGAGCCACAGCAAGTGGCTCATGATTCCTATTCATCTTTCCGTCCCATACCCATTTGCTTTCAGAACATTTACATTTAAATATGTGTTTCTGTAGAAGCTTTACAGGAAAGCAACATTAGACCAATGGGAGGAAAAAAAAAAAAAAAGAAAAAAGAGTTTAAAATGCATTTTTCATGCTCTTTCATACTCTATTGATTTTGTTTTCCTCATTTTTTCTTATAAAGAGAAGCTTTTCTAATACATTTTTCAGAAATAAAGCAGTCAGCAGTTCTCCCCTCCTAAAGCAATAGTTATTCACCTAGATTATAAACAGAACTTGCGAAGGGAGGGCTATTTATATAAATTTCCTTTTTCAATAAAACGAATATCCTGGAAAAGCAGAGGGCTGGCCGAGCACACGCTTCGGGCTGCCGGCGATGGGCGATGCGCTCGGCCGTGCCCCACGCGCTCGAGCTGCTGAGGAGTGAGCAGCAGTTTCCTCTTGTCACCAGGCAGGACTTTTTTTTTTTTTTTCTTTTCTATTGCATTTTTCTTTTCTTTTTTTTTTGTGAGCGCTGGATCTCTGCGGTTTGACACCGTTGACGTCCAGAATTCCAGTTCTCAGTTTGAAATGGCTGTTTTCAAATGCTGTTTGTGTTGGTCTTTTTGAAGAAGGGAGGATAAAAAAAAAACAAAGCCACACCAAAAAAAGATGACATGCAGCATGTCAAAATTATTGAGAAGAATTGCTGTCACTGACTTGACTGTCTATTCTTCCAGGTTTTTTTTCCAGTTAAGGGTCTATTTCTGAAATATTCATAGGGGTTGGGGCTTGAGTTACTTATTTTTTATTTTTTTTCCGTACATGAGCATGATTATTTTTGATACCTCAAAAAAAAATTCATCCTAGCATCTCTCTCCAGCTGTATTTTGGTGTAGACACCCATGTATCTTGGTTAAGCTCCTGGAGTTCGTGAGAAGCTGCCAATGGCAGTCAATAACATGCCCTTTTGTATAAAATCTGCCTTCTCGGTTTGGTGGGAAACAAATGGGAGCACAAACGCTAAATGACAAACTTTGGCTCAGAGGCTTTGCTCTTTTCTTTTCTTTGTTTGGCTCTGCCAAATTTGAGCCAAGCGGCTGTCACGTCTCGCTCAGACAAGGGAGGACCTCGTCTTGCTCTTCTGCTCCCACCTCGGGCACTTGCAGCTTGCAGTGGTTTGGGTAAACAGCGCAAATTCGGAATGAAATCTCTTGTTCGGTGTTTTCCTCTTTCACTTCCTCGCTGCTGTTGTTATTAATTATAATTAATAACTATTATTATTGTTGTTATTTTTAATTTGGCTTGCTGCGTGCCCCTGGTTGGCATCCCGCTTCCCCGCACTGAATCTGTGCAGTCTTCTGCTGTTTGCTGCAGATCAGCTTTGCCTTCCTGGCTTCTTGCTCAGGGTGATTTCTTCCTGCCCCGCGTTCATGGACCAAAAGTCATTGCTGGCTGCAGGAGCCTCCTCCCTTCTATTTATCCTCGTTCTTTGTGATCTCGCACAATGCAGCTTAGTCAACCCACTGGAGCTCTGCTGAATCCTGTCTGAGACACACAAAAGAACTAGAAGCACTCGGGCGGAGAAGAGCTTCTGCCCTGCCTCTGTGGTTGGCTCTGCCGGAGTGACCCCTGTGTCGAGGGCAAGCTGCCCTTGCTGGGTGACAGCGCCCACCTGGGCAGAGGGGGCTGCCAGCCTCTAGTCTGGATTTCTGGACTCTCAAATGTGCCCAGCAGGTGATGGCTGACGGTGAATGGGAGCTCCCGAAGCCCACCAAACTCTCCTCGCAGTGAAGGGGAGCGTGTCTCTGCCCCAGGACTTGCAGAGAAGCATAGAATCGTTTTGGTTGGAAAAGACCTTTAAGATTACTGGGTCCAAGCCTTCCCCCAGCACTGCCAGGGCACCACTGACCCATGGCCCTCAGCACCACAGCTCCACGGGGGGCTTGGAAACCCCTCCAGGGATCACGGGGACTCCATCCCTGCCCTGGGCAGCCTGGCACAGCCCTGGGCAACCCTTGCCAGGAAGAAATTGTTCCTCAGCTCCAACCTAAACCTTCCCTGGGGAAACTTGAGGCCTGTTCCTCTTGTCCTGTCCCTTGTCCCTTGGGAGCAGAGCCCGACCCCCCTGGCTCCAGCCTCCTGTCAGGAGCTGTCAGAGCCAGAAGGTCTCCCCTCAGCCTCCTTTGCTCCAGGCTCAACAAGCCCAGGGCCCTCAGCCGCTCCTCAGCAGCCTCCTGCTCCAGCCCCTTCCCCAGCTCCGTTGCCCTTCTCTGGCCACGCTCCAGCCCCTCAATGTCCTGCTGGGAGTGAAGGCTGGTGAGATGCTGCTCCTTCCTGCACCATCTGTCACTGGGGAAACGATTGGTTTAATTTCATTTCCATCTCCGCTTCCTTCCCTCTCGGTGCCGATCTCAAAGCCTGCCATGCTTTATAATAACTCGTAGTGAAGGGCGCGGAGTTGCCCCATGGGAATATCGCTTTCCTATGTCCCATTGGATTCATTAATAACAACATTATGTTATGATGTTTTCTCCTTGTATTATTCTATAGATCATTTTTATTATGTAGATACAAACCCTTTGATATTGTAATTGTGAAGTACACCTTATGAAGACAAATGTGTTTGGCTTAATGAGAATGGATTGCCAATAAAAGCTGAAATAGAGGAAAGCATTTTATTTAGTTTGTTTATTTTCTTTTTTTTTTTTAGCATTAACCCTCATAGAAAGCACTGTCAGGGTGAGCGTGCAGCAGAAAGGACCCCCGGATGCAGAGATTATGTTTAGTCTGTTGATAAAGCAGTGACTTCTGGAACATTGTAATTATCTGATAAAAAAAGGAAAGAAAAAAACCGCAACGAACCCAAACCACCTCGGATGGCCGCAGGGTTGAGAAACTCGGTGAAAGGCAGAGGGTGTTGGAAGCAGAGGTAGAGCTGGCCCAGTGCTGGTGGCCTGCAGGGCAGGCAGTCCTGGGGAGCCTGGTGGGCTCCCTGCCAGAAACGCCGCTGACCACGGGCAGCCTTTGCTGGGCTGTCCGGAGAGGGCACGAGATGACCCCAGCTGGGGTTACGGGGATGTGCTGGAAACCAGCAAGCTTGGAGGGCCCGAGGCCCGTTCCTGCCACCTCCTCATGCCAGGGCTGCAGTCTCTCTGCTTGGTTTCGGACCCAGGTAGAGATGCGGGCAATCATGGAATGGTCAGGGTTGGAAGGGACCTCAAAGCTCATCCCATTCCAACCCTGCTGCCATGGCAGGGACACCTCCCACTAGAGCAGGTTGCTCACAGCCCCAGCCAGCCTGGAAGCGTCACTGCTGTCCTGTGTCCCTGTTCGGGAGCGGTGCAGAAGCAGCGGGATGCTCCCGGCACGGCCAGGCAGGATCAGCGCGCGCCTCTCCGCCTTCCTCCCCGAGTCTCCCCGCCAGGAGCTGTCTGTGCAGAGCAGGAGGCTGGGGCAAGGCTTTCCCTCCGTGCTCCCTTCCCCGCACACGCGTCTCCGCGGCAGGCTCTGCTAACCTGCGCCTGCCGGAACGAGAGGCCTCGGTGATCCCAGCCCAGGGACTCGGCGGTGAGCGAGCAGATGGAAGGAGCCCTCTCCCCATCTGACGCGAGCACAGATTTCATCAGCTCACACTTCCCTTTTCCACCTGGCATCGACGCTGGGAAATGTATCTTGATTTGCGTCCCCCCAGCTCTCCCCGTAGACTCTTGACATCTTTGTTTTTTTTGCGGCTTAACAGCGGCAATTGGAACCGAGCACTTTGCCACCTGTCCTGGGGACGAGCCCGGTCCCTCCCTGGCTGTTCCAAACGGCTCTGTCTTCTGGGCTCGGCTGGATGCTGGGAAGCAGGGGGAGGTGAGATGGGGATAAAGCAGGACGCTGAAGAGAGCGGAGGCTGCTGGGTTTTTGTGTTGGGTGCCTGGTTTGTTCCCAGCTCCCTGTCTCCCCAGCTTTAGAAGAGCGCTTAGGCTCGACTTTGTTGGTTGTAGATACGGGTGAAAGTGGGGCTGTTCCAAGCTTGTAGGTGCTGCTGTTGCTTGCAAGTTTCTTAATATTTAATGTCTTGAAACCCACCTCTTGGAATTGGTTACTGAATGTAAATCTCTTTCGAGAAAGAGAACAGAAGCAAGGCATAAAAAAACCCCCCACCCAGATGCCCTCAAGCACTATATTAAAGCTTAAAAAGATTTTTTTTTTAATCTTTGAGATGGGAAAATGAATGAAAGCCCCCAGCAAATGAGTTTTGTTGCATGGGAAGAAAGACTCCTGCAAAGCTGTTGGCTGCTTACTTGAATAGATCTCACCAAAGGGCTCTGAGAGGTCTCGGTTGTACCTCTGGGGAAACTGAGGCACAAAAGCAAGTTGACTGAGGAGGAGAGAAGCCAAGTGTCATCCGGTGGTGGCCTTCGCGTGCACTGTCTTCCTGGTAGAAAGCAGATTAGATTAGTTCATGTTGTCTGTACTGAATAAAATGCTAAAGAAAACTCAACATGAAAAGCAAGGGGGGGGAAGAATCACTCCCTGACCATGATGTCTGATGTATTTGCACATCTCAGCAGAGCTGTCGGAGTTAAATCCCCACCACCAGCATTGGAGGCAAGTAAATTGAGAAGCTAAAGGTATTTTATTAGTATTCTGTTATTGATTTCTTAATGGTTTTTCTTCCTGGAAACCAGGAAAATATTTACTCTGCTTGTACGTTCGGTGGGGCAGGGGCTGTCTGCAGGGCAGCAAGGGTCTGACTGGGGTCTGACTCTGAGCCCACCCCTGGGAAGAAGATGCCCTAAGAAGACATTGTAGGATTTTTCCCGAGGTTGGGTTCAGTTTCCACGCTCTCTGCACTCATTCTCCCTTGTACATTTCCAGTATTTTAAGGTGAAAGGGAAGAAAAAGCCAAAAAGAAAAGAGAAGAAAATCATTTTCTACGTGCAAATGATGATAGAAACCACATCGCTGCTGTAACGTGGGGTGAGGAATCGGGGGTAGAAGGAAAACCTGGAAGGGGGCTCGTGGTTTTGCTTTGCCCACCCACAGTCAGCAGGGAAATGATGCATCAGGTGCTGGTTTGTTTGGGCTCAGTTGATCCACCGAGCAGCGAGCTGCCTGGAAATCTAAATACCTTGTTTGGTCTGCTCTTGACTTCTTATTCTTTTCTCTCTCCACCTCATTTTTTTTTTTTCCTGGGTCTGTTATATGAATATCCTTGGCTTAATTTGCATTGCATTAGAGTAAAACATTTTAAATTTCTTCACAGCAGAAGTAAATCTGACAGACTTTATGAAGCCATTATACCTGCAGGTATTTTATATGTTTAAAATACATTCTTGTCAAGCTATCTTAATTATATTATTATATGTACTTTTGAACTCAGATCCACTCTTGGGTGATATATTACGCTTCTGACAGTGCAGTCCTAAAAAGCTACAATTTATATCAAAGCTGCGTGGCTGAACAAAGATGTATCTATTATGGATTCAGGGGAATTTATTAATTTACTGTTTTGGAGCACTTACTCATTGGCAAAGCTCGGTGGCTTTCCCTTCCTAGCGGGCGATCGGTACGCGCAGCATTTCCGTGGCTTTTGGGTGCTGCTGGGGTTGCAGTCGAAGGGTAGAGAGCGGCTGGAGGCGGCCAGCGCCGGGGATTCGCTCGGCTTTCACCCGGAGTCAGCGTTCACGGGGTTATCTCGTTCCTAGTTACCATCAGCAGCGTTCTTCAGAGGACCTGCCCTGGCAAAAACATCTCCTGCGAGTACTTGAGCGAAGCCGTTCGGTGCTCGCACTCAACGGGAGTTAAGAACAGGCAAGTTGAGTACCTTGCGGGATCACAGACCTTGTTTGCCAGGGTGATTTTGCTCACGGAGGTCCATCCCCTTGGCTGGAGTTGTGTCTTTGGGTGTTCCAAGGGTTGGGCATCGGGTGGGGGCACAGAGCCACCCTGCAGTTGCTCATCGCCATGACCATGTGCAAAGACCTTGATCTTCTCGGGCCTTGGTTGTATCACCTGGAGAAGAAGTTTGGAGTAAATGTTGAGCTGTTAGTGATTTCCTTGTGGAGGGGGTTGCACGTGACTCTGAAGAGTCCATTGAGTGGTTCTGCTCATCTTAAATACTACAATCTTAAACCTTTAGGCTACAATGGCTATAAATACCATGGACGTAGAAGGGCTTGGCATCTTGCTGACATCTGCCAAGAGCAGGACTGGTGAGAGGGGAAGGTCTTCTCCATCCTTCTTCAGACTCCGTGCTGAAGCCAAGGTTTGGTGCTGGCAACAGCAGCATCTCTCTAGGTCCTGAAAACACCATCACCTTTTCTGGCTGATGGGCTTCCAAGGATGGGAGATCGCTGCCTCAGCTGGCAGCTGGGTGAGGGAAACATCTGCCTCCATATCCACACCAGCTTGTGAGGGGCTTGACATCTCTGGAAGAGCTGCTAATGAGCCAGGAAAGATTTTTTTTTTTGTTGTTGTTTTTTTTCTTTTTTTTTCTTTGTTCCCCTCTCCGCCTCCTCCAGCAAGGGTTTTCTTCCCGCCTCTCCTCGGATTAGAGGAAGCAAAGAGAATCAGAGGAGCAGCGCTAGACTTTCTATTCTGAGCTCGCAATCGCTGAAATCCATTCAGAAAGTTTAATTGCTGCAAGTAAAACTTGTAAATACTGCCGCGGCAGAAA
This sequence comes from Todiramphus chloris collaris, assembly GCA_025345505.1. NCBI lineage: Eukaryota > Metazoa > Chordata > Aves > Coraciiformes > Alcedinidae > Todiramphus > Todiramphus chloris. Next base: position 914,540 of record JANVCC010000064.1, read on the forward strand.
GCGCAGGCGAGAGGCAATTTTCCCCTTTGCTGTCTGAGAATTCAAATGACTTCTACTTCCTTTCTTTTTTTTTTTTTTTCTCCTGTTCCCTATTGTTTTTTTAAAGGTTTGGAATAGCGCTGACTTTTTAATATAGATTTTTTTTTTCTTTTCTTTTTTTTTTTTACTCTTTAAACCCTGCGCTCCGCTCCAAAAACACGTTCCAGGCAGGCCCATTGAAAACGTCTTGGCTATTGTCAGGAAAAATCAGTCTGACTGCTTCATCTTGTAAAACTTTCAAAGCTAAAAATTAACTGACATTTCCAAGTGAAATGTCATTTTGCTCCAGATAAATAAATAAATAAGTTGAGTGTTTTGACATTCTTAAAGCACATTTTCCCCTGCAAAAGGGAAAGAAGTTCTCTAAATGAAAGTTGTGTCAAAACTGACTTTTTTTATTGTTGGTTTTTTTTTTTTTTCCTCAGAGCAATTTTGACTTTTATGGTTTTTTTTATTTTTTTTTCCTGAGAGAAGAAATTCAGTGGCTTGCCCGTGGGAGTCTGGCTGGCCCCAAGAGCAACTCGTGGTGGGATCCTATGGGGATCTGATCAGTGTGATGAGGTGCTGCAGAATATCTGATCAACACCAAGGAATGGTTACGTGTGACCAGGCTGCAGATAAATATATATTTTTTTTTTATTATTTTTTTTTGTAAATCAGTAATTTGCCCTGGCTTGGCAGCTTGTTTGGGAGCCTTGAAACAAATTCTCAAAGCAGTTGAGAAAGACCTGTGGGTCCTGGAGTGTGCAGGTTGCCCATGACAAATCCCACAAGCGTCCTTGTGGTCCATAAGAAGAATCGTGTCTGGCTGTGCATGGAGGAGAGTGTGGGCAGCAGGTCAAGGGAGGTTCTCCTGCCCCTCTGCTCTGCCCCAGTGAGGCCACCTCTGGAGTGTTGTCTCCAGTTCTGAGCTCCCCAGTTCAAGAGAGACAGGGAAGCACTGGAGAGTCCAGCAGGGGCTGGGAAGCTGCTGAGGAGCTGGAGCATCTCTGTGCTGGGGCCAGGCTGAGAGCCCTGGGGCTGTGCAGCTGGAGAAGAGCAGCCTGAGAGGGGAGCTGAGCAATGCTGAGCAAGAGCTAAAGGGCCCCGGGGGCAAGAGCCTGGGGCCAGACTCTGCTCAGTGGTGCCCAGCGCCAGGACAAGGGGCAGCGGGCACCAACTGGAACCCAGGAGGTTCCCCCTGAGCAGGAGGAGCAAGTTCTTTGGTGTGAGGGTGTGGGAGGCTGTGCCAGGCTGCCCAGAGAGGCTGTGGAGTCTCCTTGTCTGGAGAGATTCCCACCCCGGCTGGACCCTGCGCTGCTGGGCCCCTGCTCTGGGTGCCCCTGCTGGGTGGGGCAGGGGGTGGCACCAGAGCAGCTCCAGGGGGTCCTGCCCACCCCCAGCGTGCTGGGATGCTGTGAGCACCATGATTTCTTCTGGTGGCCTGAGCCACAGCACGCCAGGAAGCATCTCTCTTCTTCGACAGGACTGCAGAATACTGAAGATACCTGATGGCTGGGTCAGCCTTGGAGTCAGCAGCTTTGTTTTATCTTGTTACACGGCTGTTAAGAGGAGGCTAAAGAAGAGCTGAAAGTGTCTCTCAGCTCCAGCTTGCCCAATTCTCACCCTGAGAGCAGTGCTGGGATGCAGGCGAGTGTGGGTTTACCTTCCCCGGGCCTCACTGGATGTAAGGCGGCCCATTTAGAGCTGTACAAGTGGCTGGCTGGTGTGTCGGGGTTTGGGTTTTTTTTTTTGTTTTATTATTTTTACATCGATTGATGTGCTGCCTGCCTTCAGTGGAAGTGGCAGCCCTTGCTGAGTAAAGCAGATCCAAGTGTATTAATTCTGACAGGTCGAACGACTCAGGGGGGCTCCGGGAAGCGCACGGTTCAGGGGGGTGGGCAGAGCTCTCCGCCGGCACCGAGCTGGGATCTTCAGCACTGGGTCTGGGCTGTGCCACTGGAGCTGCTCCCCTGGTCCCTCCTGCTCAGGGCAGGGTTGGGAGATGCCTCTCGGGGAGATGGAGGCTAAAGACATCAGAGGTGGTTTCTCCTGCTTTTGCACCAAAGAGCTCAGCTGAGGGTGGTAAATGGCTGCGGTGGGTTGTAAATGATGTATGGGAAGGGAGACAAAAACCCATCCCTCCTCGATGCAGGGAAATGTTGTGTGTTGGGGGAAATTTCTCGCAGGCGTTTCTGGTGAGGACAGGGCAGGGAGAGCTCTGGGACCAGAAACCTTCGACTCTAAAGGAGTGATAAAAAACAAAAACCCCTCTCTCTTTTTATTTCCATCTTTTTTTTTCTTATTAGTACCTTACTTCCCTGCAAAACATCCTCCTTAAGCATTCCCTGGTCCTCCCCAACCCATGCTCAGACCAGCCAGGGGTTTCACCCTCTGCTTTCCCTGCGGGTAAGGGTTTGGGGGGGGGTTTAAAGACAGGCCCTTTTCCCTTCTGGTGTGCTTTTTTCGTTGTTGTTGTTGAGCTTTGGAGGTTTTTTCCTCTTCTTTTGCAAGGCCAAGACCTTCCCATGCCTGTGACACCCCTCACACCTTTCTAGGGTGGTCTGCAAGGGGTCAAGTACAGAGAATTGGGGGCTGGCATCAGCAGCCTTCCTAGAAGCCAAAAACTGCTGCGAAGCAGAGGGGAGTTGTGAGTCTGTATTTAAATTACAGCTTGAGCATCTGGAAAATCCCTTTTCTCGGTGAGGAGAGCGGAGCCCTGGGACAGATCGCATGGGGAGGATGTGAGCTCGCCGTCCCCGGAGGGTTTGAGGGCAACTTTGACACACATGGGCTGTTTTTATTGGTAGCACGGTTCCTCCTGGTGCTGGAGAGATACAGAACAAGAGAATCAGCTTGAGAGGACCCGAGGGGTTGTGAAACCCGTTTGTCTTCTCCCAAGCCCCGAGTGGGGCAGTGCTGGGTTGGCTTTATCAAGGATCAGGACCATCAGAGGTCTCACATGCAGGAGGATGTCTCTGCGGCTGGTGCAGATGCTCCTCTGGGGTGCTGGTGAAAGGCTGTCCAACCATTTTGCCAGGTGTTTGCTGTCTTTTCTTGCACGAGTCCTAACCAGTGCCTGTGAAAGTCCTTCTGCTGCTTTTTCTGAAGGTCAGCTTTTGAGGATGGACCCTTGTGCCAACGGGCTGGACTCCGTCCCGCTGAGCAATGAGGTAATAGCAGCGAGCTGATGCTGAGAGGAGACTGGGTGGTGTTTGTGTCTTGTCTGAAGTGCAGCTCAGTGTAAAGTCTTTGTATCTCCATGTGCTTCTAACTGACAGCAAGTCTTTCTTGCTCCCTATCTCATCATAGAATCACAGGCTGGTTTGGGTGGGAAGGGACCTCTCAAGGTCACCCAGTCCAACCCCTGCAGGGAGCAGGGCCATCTGCAGCTAGAGCAGGGTGCTCAGAGCCCCGGGCAACCTCCCCTGCAATGGTGCCAGGGATGGGGCAGCCACCACCTCTCTGGGCAGCCTGGCACAGGCTCTCCCCACCCTCAGCACCAACAATTTCTCCTTCTCTCTGCTCGGAATCTCCCTCTTTTCGTTTCAAACCAGCCCCCCTTGGCCTGTCCCAACAGGCCCTGCTCAAGAGTCTGTCCCCATCTTTCTGCCAGGCCCCTTCCAGTCCTGCAAGGCCCCCAGAAGGTCTCCCCTTGGGGAGCCTTCTCCTCTGCAGGCTGAACCCCCCCAGCTCTCCCAGCCTGGCTCCCAGCAGAGGGGCTCCAGCCCTCCCAGCATTGCTGGGGCTCCTCTGGCCCCGCTCCACCAGGTCCCTGTCTCTGCTGTGCTGAGCACTCCTGAGCTGGCCCCAGCACTGCAGGGGGGTCTCTACAGTCTTGGCTGCTCCTGCCTTGGACTGATGGCTTCCCAGTAGCTGGCAAAATATTTTTCCCATGCATTGTGTACCTGCTGCAGGTGTCAGCACTGGGGGTTGTCCTCCTTGTAACCCCATTCTGCGAAAAGCCCTCCGGGCTTCTCTTGAGGAGGACAGAGGCTGTGCAGCGAATCCCAGACCATAATCTAGGTGGGTAGCACTGCCATCCGCTAATTTTGGGTGCTGGCATCCTTGATTTAGGAACATACAACTGCTTTCTGCATCGGGCTTTTATCTCCTAGAATGGTGGGGGTTGGAAGGGACCTCTGGAAATCATCGAACCCAACCCCCCTGGCCCAGCAGGGTCACCCAGGGCCAGCCTGCTCTCCCTTGCCCGCGTCCCCCTTCCAGCAGCGACCGTGCCGTGTTTCAGGGCAGCGATGGGCGACCCTGTAGCGGTTGCCTCAGGAAAACAAAACCAGGGAGCGGGCTCTGAATTCAGGCCAGAATTGAGATCAGCTGAGATGGGCCCAAGTGGGAGCTGAAGCCCAGCAAAGCTGCTATTCTGGGCTGCGGAGGAAGGCGAGGGGCTGTGGGTGATGTGTCCGCGCGGGCCGGTCGGTGAGGCAGTCGGTCACATAAGAAATGTCAGGGTTTCTTTCCAGTAAGAGCTGGTGAAGCTGGGAAAACTGCTCATTAATGCTTTATTGATATCCATGTTACTATTGAAGAAGTCTGGGGTGGGAGGTGGAAGGAGGAGGGGGCGGTCCTTGCCCATGTTAATGGGGCCAGGCTGAAAATAGGTTCTTTTATGCCCGGGCAAAGGGTAGGCGCTGACCGCGGGAGCTTTGCCGGTGTCAGTCTCTCTGAAGAGAGAATAGATGGGTTTTGTGGCTGAGCCAAAAGCTGTGGAGGGGAAAAACTAATAACGCAGGTCAAACTGTGCCAGGAGTGTTGGAATACACTTCTTTTTTTTTTCCCCTTTTTTTTTTTTCTTTTATAAAGCAAAATTTAAAGCAGATTGTCGTAAAACTATGCAAAACGTTCAGCTGTGGGTTTTGGGACTATTTAACCCTCATGTTTGCTTTAGCGTTCTGTTTTTAGAGTAATTTGAATTTAAAATGCTCTATCAAAAGGAGTTTATTTCTAAAATGTCAAATTACTTTATTTCAGAAGTGCTGACGCTAAAATGTTTGGATTTTTTCAAAGAAACAAAGCAAACTCCATTAGTCGTTTGGCACTGTTGACATCCACAAACCTTTTCTGAGTCTCTGCAAACTCCTTATCTGTGTTCTTTACATCCTGCCCGGTTGTGTAGCCGGGAACCAGGCTGAGCACTGCAGCTCCATAGGGGAAAAAACCAAACTGAGCAATTCCCAGCGCAGTCCCAGCTCCCAGGGCTGGCTGGAAATGGGATTTGCTGCTTCCCAGCTTGTTCTGGCTTTGCAGAAAGCCTGGGGCCTCGCTGGAGCAGGGAGTTGGTGTGGTAAAGCCAGCGATGCGCTGAACCTGCCCTAACTCAAGAAGGTCAAAAAAAACCTGGTATCGGGTTCGGTGAAGCTCCGCTTCTCCTCTGAGGTCCAGGAGGCAGCCGATTGATGAAGATTGGTGATAACTCCCCTCTTTTTTGGATGACCGGCTTCTTGTTGTTCTTTTTTGTTGTTGCTGTTGTTCCCGTGCACAGAGAGCGTTTGAGTGGGGTAGGATTGGTGGAAGGGCAGGAGGTGGCATCCTGAAGGAAGGGCAAGAGGTGGCATCCTGAAGGCCAGGCTGGAGCCAGGACTCCTTACTGAACGATGGATCGCTCCTTTTGGAGGTTGTTTTAATCTCAGTATCTTCCCTGCTCTCCCGTGTGAAGTCTGATCCTTCTGTCTGCTGGGACTGTTGCCTTAATGAACCCTCAGGCATCCCGAGGAAGCTTCTCCTTGTTGCTCCTGGAGCAGAAAAGCAGAACTGCTCCTCTCGCTTCATAGGTAGAGGTTTTCCCTGGTGCCATCTCCTGCCCGTCTCTTTTCCTAAGGTTTCCCGTTAGGACTGCACTTCCAGGAGCGATTGCTGGGGAAGGGCTGAGCACTGCCCTTATTTTGGAGATCCCTGGTGGGGATACCTGCTATAAACCGGGTTTCCAGGTGCTGACACGATGGGAAGGGCTGTAGTCAGCATTGCGCTGCCGCTCCTCTGAGAGCCAAGCGGAGCTCCGAGCCACGGAAGCACCGACGCGCAGGAGATCGCTCTCCGATCAGTCGGTTTGCGGGGCAGGTGGCTAAACTTGCTGGGACCCACGGTGATTTCTGCTGAAGCAGCCCTGCCAACCGCTTTGTCGGCACGGTGTGGTGGCAATCCAGGGAAAGGTGCCTTGTTTAGGTCTGGATCGGGCTGTCGGGAGCATCGCTCCGGCTCCGACGGGTACCTGGCTCATGGAATCGATAAAACCCCCAGCTTGTTCGGGGAGCCAAGGTGCCCGAGATGCCAAAATCCATAGTTTGCAAATTGCTTCATTTGCATCTGAAAAGATCAAACCTTATTTCTCCGGAAAGCCGAGGGATGGGGTGGGGGAAGTGACAGGCGCACGGCAATTTAAATCTGCTTTTTGCTACCCTGCAAGATACATAATTTGATCCAAACTGAGAGCAGTTGCAAAACTGGTTTTGCTCTCTTTTTTTTTTTGGTTTTTTTCCTTGTATTGAAACAACACCACAGGGGAGCTGAGAGCCTCAGTTATCAGGGAGTTCTTAATAAATCTGAATTAGCTGCGACTAATTTTTTTGAAGCATTTCTAGCTGTCTTCGTTGGCAGCGTCTGTCTGCTGGAGGCGTGATGGTCACTTGGTCTCTTGGGGATGCTCGCTCCTTCTGTCTCAAGTGCTTCACTCTTTCCTAGACGCTCTGTTGAGACTGGAAAGGGAGGATCTCAAAGCCTCTGTGGTGTGCAGCAGGCTGATGGAAGCGCTGCCAGACCGGATCATTAAGACCTCCTCGGAATGTCCCTTCCTTTCTTTGGCTGCGGGATGATTTACCTGGTAGGTAAATTATTTACCTGGCAGGTAAATTTCCCTGCTCCCTCCCCATCGTTGCCCGTGGCACAAACCCACCCCCGTGCCTCCCCACCCGGGGACTTGCCTTTATTTTTCATACCCACCCTTATTCTTCATGCCCACCCTCCCTACCCACTTGAAAAATAAAGACGTATGGCTCCTGCTCGAGGAGAAGAGATTGTTTCCGATTGCTATTCATCTGTTATTTTAGAAAGTAAAATGAGTAAAACTTATGCAGGTCACAGACATTAAAGAGCATTTTTATATCAGTTTGGGAGCGCTTGTCAGCTTTGATTTATTAAGTAAAGTTCCCAGACTGGCTACTAGTGTGCGTTGTCAGTCTCTCGATAATGGATAGACCTCACAGCTGAGTGCTCTGTGATTAGACTTTTCAACTATATATTTTTAAATAAAGGCGTCGCTTTTTGGGGTTTGCTGCTTTCCCTCTCGTAGGCAATTTCATTCATCTTCCCTCGCCTGCCCGCCCTCCGCTGTACATTTGGTTTTGTTGGAAGTTAAGAGGAGAGTAAATGGGACGTGTCTTTAAGGGGTGGGGTTTTGTTTTGCTTTTTTTTTTTTTTTTTCCTTTGTTTTCCCCTCTCCTGAGCTCGCTTCCAACGCAGCTTGATTGATTAAATGTCACGAGGGGGACAAAACTGGATAAGCAGAAGCTATCTGAACAGCTTTCCAGAGAGACCCGCGGCACGCGCCGCTCGCTTCCTCCCGCCACGTCAGCGCTTTTGCTCTCAAACTGCTCTTCCTTGGGGCTTAGGGATGGAAATTACCCGAGCAAACCCACCGCTGCCAGCCCTGGTCCCTCTGCTGAGAGCTAAGAGGTGGTAGGAAGCCTGAGGCAGGGATGGCACGCGGGGAGATTCAGAGCCACGGTTTGTATCACCCCAGTTGGGTTTTCCCTTTGGAGGATGGACCTGTGCTCGACTCCAGGAGCCTCTCCCTGGGCAGAGGGCAGGGGATTTGCAGCCCTGCTCTGAGCCGCTGTTACCAGGCACGTGCTGCGAGCTTCTCGGAGGGGTGGCAGCAAATGGGTACAGGAGGAGGAGCATCCTGGGCTGAAATCCCTGGCTGGAACTTTAATTACGCTTTCGTGAAGAACTGAGCTGGAACGAGGATGAGATTGTTTCCCCGGGGGCTGAAGGAGCACTGGGATTAATTCATTAGCGTGGAATTGAAGTAGCGCGGGTGGGAGGCCACCGAGTACCTTTGGTAAATGAGCCTCGCAGATGCTTCAGGGACGGCAAAGCCCGTGGAGTTCCCCAGGATGTTGGGCTGAGACAGCGGCCTCTGGGTTCGTTACCCAGCACCTCGGTCTCAGACCAAAACTGATCCACCTAACTTGTGAAAACACACTGAGAAGGAAAAAAAAAGAAAAATCTATCCAATTGCACCAATTTCATAAGCCTTTTTGCTCTTGTATGACTCTGAAAATTGCTTTTGATTTAAAGGTTAAGATCTGCCAAGCCAATGGACCTTAAAGAAACATCTTTTCTTCCTCCTTCTCCTCCTCCTCCTCCTCCTCTTTTCCTCCCAGTTTCTTTCAAAACTTGAAAGACCCGTGTGGGAACATCGGTGGGTTAACTCCACGGGGCTGGTCCCCTCTCTGGAGCTGGGCTGTGCTTGGGGCAACGTCTTCTGCAGTTCATTAAGTGTCTCTGTGTTGCTGTTTCTCAGCCTGGAATGGCATTAGCTGCTCTGCACGTGCTGGTGCCGCTGCCATTATCTCCTAATAACACACACGTTAATTATGAAGCCGGCTTGCTTACTCCACACCTTCAGATGATAACCCTGCTCGCTTAATGTAGGCAACCCCAGTGTGTTTTGAAATGGCTCATTAGGGGTGTTTTTACCTTGGTCCTACTGACTGTTGGTGCTTAAGCTGCCACTGTGACAAGCAGGAGGGAATATTATGGGCAAATCGATGCTGGAGGGTCATGTGCTAGTGGGGTGCTGGCTGCCGGGAAAGGTGGCTTTGCCATCAGGGCTGTCAGACCCTCCACAGGTCTCTCTCCACTGGGATGAGATGGCAGGTTGGGGCTATACAAATTCCCCTGATGTCAGTGGAAGCTCGTGGGGAAGCACCCACTAAGCCCCACTGGCACACCCCAACCTTGGCAATGGTGGTAGAAGCTCCTCTTCTAGCCCTCATTCCTTTGTGCCCACTTTTGGCTTGAGGAGATCCTTCAGGCAGGATCATCAGCCATGGTGCTTGCTGTTGAGAGATGGAGTCATGCATTAGGAAGAAGTTCTTTACTCTGAGGGTGGTGGAACACTGGAACAGGTTGCCCATGGAGGTGATGGAGGCCTCATCCCTGGAGACATTCAAGGTCAGACTTGATGGGGCTCTGAGAGAACTGCTCTGGTTGCAGATGTCCCTGCTCACTTTAGAGGCGTTGGACTAGATGACCTTGAAAGGTCCCTTCCCACCCAAACCATTCTATGATTAGGTAGGAGCTGAAGTCTCACCCACCTATTTCCCACCTTCTTGGGGACCAACAACTTCAGCCCGTGATTGCTTTAGACCCAACACGAATGCAGGTCAACCTCCCACGTCCTACAGCAGAACCCACCGTACCAGCTCCTTTATTCCCCACGTACAATTGTCCGCGCTTTCTCCAAGGCACCAGCTCAAAACTTGGAGCATTTCTCCCATTGTCCTTTCCCGAGAATACAGAAAATCGTATTCTTGTTCTCCTGTACCAGCGGCAGGTTGGTGGCTCAGCGGTGGCTCCAGCGGCACCAGCTGAACGTCGCAGGTGGTTCTTCTGTCCTCTGCGTGCCCGTCTCCACTCTTGGAGCCCCGTGGGGAATTCCTGGGCCCTTGGGAGGAGTTAAGACTTCCAGGTTAAAGACAGTGAGGGAAGAGAGCCATGCAGTAGATGGTATTAGTGAAGGAAAGCTGCTGTCTGGGCCCCCACCCCTGTGGCTTCCTGCACAGCTCCCGCCGGAGCACCAGATGGGGTTTAATCAGGACGGCCGCGGTGCCGAAGGGATGTTATTAAGAGACATCTAGTTCTGGATGAGAGAAGATTATCCAGGGTTTATTTCCAGCTGATAACACTCTGCCCTTCCATAACACCTTTTATCTGAGGATCTCGGAGCTCTTTATGGACTCCAGTTAATTAAGCCTCACATTGCCCCCTGGTGTCGTGGGGCAGAGCTGGGCTAAGCAGCGGCTGAGGAGCAATTAGGAGGGATCCGGCTCTGGCGGAGAGATAAGATAGATCATCTCCTGGCTCTTCTCCCCTCTCTTATTTGCATGTTTATCTCCCCGGTGCAGTTGAGAAAAGTGAACCCAGAGGTTGCACCCAAAGTCCTCGTTCACTGCTGAAACCTCTTGGGTTCCCCTTTCCAGCCCTGCAGCCTGGGGATGCGGGAACGCGTGGTGCCGACCCTGCCCTCCAAGCCTCCCCCTTCTCCGTTCCCGGAGTTGGTTTTCTGCTGGGGTCCGCACTGGGCTCTGCTTGACTTTCCTGCCTGCAAACCCTCTCTCCAAGGCTTGGGTAGGAAATATGAACCAAAAACCCACCAGAAAAAGAGCTTGTGCTGCCTCCCCCTCCAAGGGCAGATTTCTCAACAGTGATTTCCCCCGAGGAAAGCTGGGCTGGAGGTTTCCTTCCCCTCCTCTTTCCTTTTCTTTACTTTCCCCTAACTAAAAATCAGGAAGCTCTAAAATCCTCTTTGAAGTAGCACTGTATGAAGAGGATTTATCCTTGTCCACTTAAATATTCATGACGGCTTGCATTTCTCTTCAAAAAGACACTTGTTTATTTAGATAAGATTTAATTTATTCATAATTTACCTAAATTTGCAGGAGCGTGCATGTACATTTTAGCTTATAAGCAGCATAATACATAAAACATTATTGAGGCATGCAAATTACACAACTCCGGCATTTGAAACTGCCGGCTTGTTTTAGGCAGATAACTAATTTCTTACCCCGAGTAAAGACACAAACACAATTGCTTGGGCTTGTTGCCTGGGATTCGGCGGCTCGGAATTATGCTTCCCTTAATGGAAGAGGCGCAGCTTTTTTTCACGGGGCCGTGGCAGAGCCCACTCTTCCTGGAGCGTGAACCGTAGGAGAGCAGAAGCTCTTCGCTGGCAGCGTTTTTACAGTGCCCTCCCCGGGGGCTCGATGCGGGTTTGCTGGAGCTGCTGAGTTACTGGTTTTCCCAGGGCTGGGGTGAGGATTTATAGCGGGGCATCGTCTCACCAGTGCTTGCGGTCACCAGGCGTCCCCATTCCACGCCATCCGTTGAGCCAGCAGGGTGGGACCTGCTTCTGCTGTGCATTGACCTTGTTCGTGTGACCGGTGGAGTCACCTACCGTAGGATCACAGACTGGTTTGGGTGGGAAGGGACCTCTTAAGGTCACCCAGTCCAACCCCTGCAGGGAGCAGGGCCATCTGCAGCTAGAGCAGGGTGCTCAGAGCCCCGGGCAACCTTCCCTGCAATGGTGCCAGGGATGGGGCAGCCACCACCTCTCGGGGCAGCCTGGCACAGGCTCTCCCCACCCTCAGCACCAACAATTTCTCCTTCTCTCTGCTCAAAATCTCCCTCTTTTCGTTTCAAACCAGCCCCCCTTGGCCTGTCCCAACAGGCCCTGCTAAAACATGTGTCTGAGAGAGTTGGGCTGGCTCAGCCTGGAGAAGAGATGGCTACTGGGAGACCGTATTGTGGCCTTCCAGTATCTGAAAGGGGCAATGAGCGAGTTAGGGGGGGACTTTTTACAAGGACTTGCAGAGACAGGATGATGGATTCAAACTGGCAGAGGGGAGATTTAGATTAGACATTAGGAAGTTTTTCACTCTGAGGCTGGTGAGACGCTGGCACAGGTTGCCCAGGGCAGCTGTGGATGCTCCATCACTGGGTGTCTTCAAGCCCAGGCTGGCTGGGGCTTTGAGCAACCTGCTCTAGTGGGAGGTGTCCCTGCCCATGGCAGGGGGGTTGGAAGGAGATGATCTTTAAGGTCCATTCCAACCCAACCCATTCTCTGATTCAGTATCTATGCTTCTAGGCTATTGGTGATTCCATATAGGCGAAGAAAAACACCCCTGAGAAATAAATGCTGGAGGAGAAGTTGACTTTACCCAACTGAGATGAGATGGGGGAGTTCGGAGCGTGTTAGGAGCACGCGTGCGGTGGAGAGTCTCCGAACCGAAACTCGGTGTTTTCCAAAACGTTTCACATAAATAGGTCACAGTCGCGCGCGTTGAGCGAGCCGATGCTCGCGGGGGGAGCGCCGTGTTTTGGCACATTAGGAACCCGGAGAGCTGAATATTTACTAACTATCACCGAGCGTGGTGTATCGGAAAAGAATAAGCTATTGATCGACGTGAAAAAGAAATAAATTAGGGGGGTGAAAAAAAAAATCTCCCCTCCCCACCACCTGTAGATGTGCGAGGGAGAAAATATTGAACTGGGCTCTCCTGGCTCCCTTGCAATTGATGCAATTTATTTTCAATTTGTCAAATGTGGCACTGGAGCAGCAATTGTTTTTGGTGATTTATTAGGAATTTTCTAAGCAGGGCACTCTGTCATTGGAGTTACTTCCCTTGTGTCCTGGTAGGTTTTTGTCTTTCTGCAAACTCAAGCTCTGAGCCCAAGAAGGTGGTGAGTTTTTCTTTATTTTCCCCCTCCTTTATTTTTTTTTTCAGACCAAAAGAAACGAAGGCAAAAAGGGAAACGGGGGAAAAAGTAGCAGAACTGACATATTTTAAACCTGATGACAGGATCGGCTGTTTAAATTGCCTCTGTGAATTGATTTAAAACATGTTGGTAGGCATCTCTATTTCATTAACTGTCTTTTTCCTTCAGTTCAGTCACTGGAGTCATTGGCTCTTATTACCTTCCAGGTTCATGATATCCATCCACATGGTTATTTTAGTTATTACTATCTGTATACAGAAAATATAAGTGGCAATTTTGGGACAGAAGCAGCTTGGGAGGGATGTGGAGGTAGGAAAATAAATAATTTGAATTCTGGATGACACCCAAGTTATAAAACCATCAGGATTACGATAGCGTTAGTGCCGGGTGTGCGTCTGGGTCAGAACCCGTGGGAAGCAGGTATGGGTTTATGCTATCCAGTCTGGACCTGGTAGTGAAGCCTTTTCCTCTCTTGAATAACCAGTAATGACCCCAGACCAGCTTTTCTCCTGGGGATTAGGTGGTCCGAGGCACTCATGGTGTTTTTCAACCCTTCTGACTGTTACAGCATCAGGAGCTGGGTGAATGCAAAGGGAAATTTTCACTCAGCTCCCACTTTGAGGTAGAGCACGTGGAGCAGGAGGACCCTCTCCATGTCCTCAGGGCCATTAACAGCCTTGTCCCTCCAATACAGAGGGAATATTGATGCTCCTCTTAAGTATGATGTGAAAAGCTACATGTGATGCACTTAGAGACTACTGAGGGTCAGGGGACTAGCTGGGGATGAAAGAAGAGGAAAGCTTTTTGGGATGTCTTTCCCAAAGTCCCAGAATTGAGACATTTCCATCACTTCTTTTCAGGCTGAAAAAGCCCAGAGAGTTCCAGATTATTTTCACAGTTTCAAAAATGCTGTAGCTTACAATATTTTTCTCCAGTGCTCTGCAGAGTCATTAGCTTGCTTACAGCACTTAAAAGAAAAATGTGGTGCTTAGGAGACTTAGCTTCTGTTTGCTGTCTTTGCCACCAACTAATTGCTTGGATAACGAGCAAATATTTTTCTCTGTTCCTCAATTTCCCAGCTTTTTGGTTGGAGAACGAGCAAATATTTTTCCTCTGTTCCCTGATTCCCCAGCTTTTTGACTTGCAAGGAGGAAGAGAAAAAGCTGGTAGCAGTTGGCAGGCAGTGAAGGGAAGCGTGTTTTGGTGAGGGAACCAGAGTTGCGCTGGAGATGGGCTTGGAGCTCTCAGTTGCCGAGGCACAAACCAAGTGGGCAGCATTTTCTCCCTTGCTTTTGCATCCTGTAGGCCTGGTCCTGCTCATCGTGCTGACCTTCAGAGCCCGGCAGGGGAGGGTGAAGCTCTGCAGGAGCGGCACGGTGTGACCGACGGTTCCTGTTCGCCAACGGCCAGAGCAAAGCGTCCGGGAGGCTTTGATAAGAGCACTCGACTGAGGCTGTTATCAGGGTAACTGCGGTGGGGAGAGACAGCTCCTGCCTGCATTACCTTGATTTAAAGGCAGCGTTTGCGGCTTGGAACTCTCGAATTCCTTGGTTTTGACTCAGAGCCGAACAAAGCGCGCTTGGCGGCTGGCGGGAGGATTCTGTTTACCCGGCTCCCTGTTAGAATCCGACATCGCTCCGCGCGCACGGGCACAATGAAATACACCAGCAGGCTTAATAAAGCATCTTGTAAAGGCGCCGGCTTATTGAAAGCGTGGACATCCTGAGTGCCGGGAGGAGAATAGAGAGCTGACCTGACAAGCGAGAGCCGACCTCTAGAAGGAATTGATCCGTTGGCACAAGGACGCTCTTGCAGGAAACTGCAGAGCTGCCTTGCAAGGGTGACTGTGGCCACGGATTGAAACCATGACCCGAGTTTTGGGGCTTGGGAAAGGTGGCTGTTCCCTGGGCTCTGCAGCACCCAGACCCAGAGTATCTGGAGCTGAACTGCAGCTCGGTATATAAAGTCTCTGTATCTCCACATGCTTCTATCTGACTGAAAGTCTTTCTGGCTTCCTGTCTTATTGTAGAATCCCAGACTGGTTTGGGTGGGAAGGGACCTCTCAAGGTCACCCGGTCCAACCCCCCTGCAGGGAGCAGGGCCATCTGCAGCTAGAGCAGGGTGCTCAGAGCCCCGGGCAACCTCCCCTGCAATGGTGCCAGGGATGGGGCAGCCACCACCTCTCAGGGCAGTGTTCACCTCTGTCTTCAGTGCTTGTGAGTCTTCTCCCTGCTATCTCAAAACAGTTGCTGCCTCTCTTTGGGGTAGTCTTGTCTCTGTGTGAAGGGAATACCCAGAGTTTGGAGTTTTCAGGGCTGGTCTGAAGCTGTGGGATTGTAGAGGTGACTGCTTGGAGAGCTGGCCGTGGTTGCTGCTCGCTGGCGTGCAGGCATCTCTCAGGCTTCATTCCACATCCCCAGGCAGCTCCACACCCAGCGCTGGTGGCAGCAGAGGTGAAGCCACCGTCCCAGCACCTGTGGAAGGGCTGCAGGAGAAGCTCTCTCTCCCACATTGCAAACGCATCCCAATTTCCGAGGCCCGTCGCTTAGAAATGTTAATGCTGGTTGCTGCAGCGTGTGCCGGGTGATGGCATTTCTCAACATCTGCTTTCATTCCAAATTTCCAAGCCTTTATTATTTATTTTATTCTTTTTTTTTTTTTTTTTTTTTTGCTTTGCATGTGGCTTTCGGTGACGATGCCGCCTCGTCCTTACCGGCTGGCGGGATGGGAAGTGGCAATCTCCAGCCCAAACAAAGCGGACCTAAAAATTTTATTAATGAAGATTTGCAGCTGCTTCTGGGACTTGGCAACTGCCTGCAAGAGCCGGTGACAGGATTCATCTCGTGAAACCTACCCATGATTAATATCAAGTGGGAGTGATTAGCAAGAGGTGCTTAATTCACGAGCGGCTTTTGCGTGTTGGCTGGGGAATAATTTGGTTTCCAGTGGCAGCAGAATGTAGGATTTTTTTTTGTCCTCTCTCTCTCTCCCCTAACCTCCTAAAGATGCTGCAGGCTCGAGCTCATAAAGCAGCAACTGTTGCAGCCACTCGCCCACCTCCTTTACAAGGCAAAGTTGATCAGCTTGGGAATGAGGACGCGGTGAAGCCTGGAGAGCTGGGGAGTGCTTCGGGAGGAGAGGGAAGGGTTAAGGCTTTTTTGCAGGTGAAGGCAGCAGTGGTAGTTGATAATCATCCCGCTCCATCTGGGCTGAAAATTTTGCTAATTGAGGCAGGACTCATTTCCTGCAGGAGAAGCAGCTTCCCTGTTTTCAGGGCATTAAGTGCCCCTTATCCGAGGGGCAGGGGCAGGCGTCCCTTCAGAGATGCTCCCCGCTCATCCTGCCACTCCTTTGGCTCCCAATAACATCGACTATTTCCCTCCTGTTTTCCTCCATCCTTTGCACTTTCCATCTCCACCTCATTACAGCCTTTGGTTGGGGGGGTGGAGGGGAAGAGAACAGGATAGAAATCTCCCATTTCCATTTCCAGAGCTCCCGAAGAGCAGGGCGAGCAGAACCACCGCTCACGGAGCTGCCTCTGACAGCTCGACGCCGGGGGAAAAACCTGTGCTTCCATTTCCAGCCCTGTCCCCCGCGGGCAGAGCGAGCCGAGCTGAGCCGAGGAGTTCACGGGGATCAGCGGGGAGAAGGAAAACAATTTGATCAAGGGGCCCTGGAGTCAGGCACAGGGAGAAACTGCTCTGGTGGGGTTTTTCAGCTTTAATCAGCATCAAGTTGATTTTATTTTTAGCGAAGTGATGATATTAAAAATAAAAGGAGGGGGAGCGAGTGAAACACCTACAGGCACATGGGGCAGGGCCCCCATCACCCACTCAGCTGGTCCTTCCCCAAAACCTCAACGCGTTTTGGAGCGGGTTACGGGAGGTCCGGGCGCGCCGTTTTCCCTGGCGTTGCCATATTCTCATCTTCTCCGTAGTATTTGGGGAGGGGGGGGATTCATCGTTTTGTATCACGACCGACGTGGCAGGGAGGGGAAGACATCCCTGGGACAGCTGCTCCGCTCCGTCAGCGCCTCGGAAGCGGCCTTGCTGCCGTTCCCATCAGCACCAGGCTGCCAGGGAGGACGGCAATTAGAGGCAGGTCTGGGGCTCTCGAGGAGATGCTTCCTCAGCCCATCTCTGCCCCTGGCCAGCATTAGGTATTTATAAGAGAGATGGAAGAAAATCCTGCAGCAGGCTGATAGGAGGGTCATCTACCCTCCAGACAGGTCTTGTCCTAGCTCTTAATTGCTAGCTATTGCTGCAAGACCTCCAGCCTGAAGTTTTGATTGTCTGTCCCAAACCGCTCCTCCCTTTTCACATCAGCTGCCCTCGCTCAATCCTCATTGCCCCTAACCCACCACCTTTGTTTCCTTCCAAAACCAGGTTCTGGCTGATGCACACACCAAGAGGAGGGAGGTAGTGGTGTGGGGAGACGTGTCCCCCTTCTTAGGGAGACTTGTCTCCAAGCATAGCCCTTGGGCTGGTGAAATGTTCTTCATCTGTGCAGAGAAAGTGAGGAGAACTTGGGGGTGGCAGATGCTGTTCTCTTCATCTGCCTTCACTTGGCCCCAGATTCTTCCCTGTTAATTTATATTTTAGGTTTTTAATTATTTTATTAGAGATCTGAATAGCCCCAGCAAATCGAAACTAAAATCAATGTTGAGGGAATATGAGAGTTCACTTCTTTCCCTGCCAAAGAGCAGGAAAACAAGAGGTTTTCAAACTTCTCTGGTGTTTTCCATTTCTTCCAAGTGATCAGTAGTAGAAAAACTAAGGTTTCCCACCCAGATTCCAGCTGCTAAGGGAATTAATCTTTTTTCAGCCTGGTCTCAGGAAGGGCTTATTTCCCATCCCAGGCTAGGAAGGGGAGATAAAACTCGGATGCTTGACGAGGCACAACCGGGCCCATCCTCCAACTGCAGGCAGCAGCTCGGAGGTCAAGTCACGCGGTGCCGTCTTCTCCCCCAGCCTGGTGTCAGGACAAACAGGGAGTTGCCATCGTTTTCCCCCTTCGTCCTGGAGACCGCGCTGTTCTCGCACGCCCGAGGAGCCAGCACAGCACGGCTGTGACCCCGCGCTGCCAGGGGTGCTGGTGAGGGTTACTGAAGAGTCAGCAGGGGGGATAAAAATAAACCATCGATGTTTGCTCACAAGCCAGCAGAGCTGTTCCTCCTGTTGGAAGAAGGGGTAAAAATTCTGAGAATCAGAGAATCCTTTCGGTTGGAAAAGAACTTGGATCATGGAGCCCAACTGTTTCCCCCAGCACTGCCCGGGCACCACTGACCCATGGCCCTCAGCACCACAGCTCCACGGGAGGCTTGGAAACCCCTCCAGGGATCACGGGAACTCCACCACTGCCCTGGGCAGCCTGGCACAGCCCCTGGCAGCCCTGGAGGGGAAGAAATTGGCACCTACAGCTCTTCTCCTGCTTCAATTAATCAAGATAATGGTCCACTTGTAAGGAGCCACTTTCACCTTGCTATCTCCCGTGACCTCTTTGAGTTCCGTGGCATCTGGTAACACAGTCAAGAGCCCCGTGCCTGCAAAGCCCAAGTCTTTCCTAAAAACTAGGACAGAGGGACCATGACTGTGGCCAACCCGGCCAGTTGATGGTAGCAGTGGGCAAGCAGCGGCTCTGAAGTCGAGCCACAGGTGACTTCGCCTGATTTTAGCAATCAGCAGTTTATTCATCGCGGCTTCGAGCATCGTGCTCTAGTAACCTGGTGGTTCTTGTTGCTCATCTAGAAATCCCAAGCGACTGCCTTCGTTATCACCCAGGGGTGTTTCGTTTGTGGATAACAAGTCACACCACGAGCGTTAACGCAGCGTCACACGGATTTGTGTCGTGGGATTGGTGTGAGCTCTGATTGAAGCTTGTCCTGTGATTAGGGTATTTAGTCAGCGGTGGGAGAGGGAGACTCGGTTGTGTAGTAAGAGGTGAGTTTGCCACATGTCCCTGCAGGGTGTTTCTAGAAGCCAAATGAATGAGTTGTGTGCACAGAACAACAGCACGCTGGGGGTTGGCAGGGCCCTCTGGGGATCCCCTGGTGCCACCCCCTGCCCCATCCAGCA
>JANVCC010000064.1:938147-951491 GCA_025345505.1 Todiramphus chloris collaris
TGGGGAAGGGGCTGGAGCAGGAGGCTGGTGAGGAGCGGCTGAGGGCCAGAGAAGGGCAGGGAGATGTGGTGTGGAGCTGTGGTGCTGAGGGCCATGGGTTGGTGGTGCCCTGGCAGTGCTGGGGGAAAGGTTGGACTCCATGATCTTTGGTCTCTTCCAACCAAAACGTTTCTATGAACAGCAACCCCCTCCCAAATGTTTTGGGAGCACCAGGCTCCTCAGAGAGCTGCAGCCCTGGAAGATTTTCTAACCCCAAGTTTCATGATTTGTGGCCTGATCACTGCTGATGTAATAACCTGGTTACAGATCGATTTTTTTTTTACCTGCAAATACCACCCAATAGTGTTTATTACATAACAGTTCCCATCAGGAAAATGTCTTGTTGTATGATGTACAGCTGAGCTAAACGTTGGCATCGCGTAAGGGCTCTGCTTTTCTTGCAAGATGCAGCAGTTTGTAATTTCAAGATCAATATGATGATGTGTTTTTTTGAATTTTAATGAATAAACTACACTGGTGGTTGTTGTTTACCTGCTTTCTCATTTTTTAACAAGTGGCTCTAGTGATAATTACCAAAATTCTGTAGTCGCAGAAGGAGGAGGGAAGGCGGGGGGGGGGGGGAACCTGGATGCTTTATAACTATCCAACTGGGCAATTATCTCCATACTGTATGTGCTGCTTTTCTATAAACGCTGAAATTCAGTAATTACCACTGGAGCCAGCCGTGACATTTCGAAAGCAGATACATAACAAATAGGGATGCCATGGAGTCATTAAAATTCAGATATCAGAACAGCTCTCCCTATTCTTCTGTGCTTGAATCCATCTCTTTGTTTCATGAGGAATTCAGTTGCCAATTAAATACCTTTTCTTTGTCTTCTATTTTTCCTTTTTTATTATCTCTTTTTTCTTTTTTTTTCTTTCCGTTTTCCTCTTACAAATGAATTCTAATCTCCATGCAAGGAGCTGAACTGACAGTCGTGACAGTTGGTGCATTAGGAGAAAACATGGGTGAGTTAAATCCTTCCCAAGGAACCCAGCCAGCACCTCCTCAGCTTTGGAAATGGTGAGGTTGTACCGAAAATTTAGGGGAGAAGGCCATTTATTCCCCAGCAATTCCCCTTCTCTCCTTCCGACACCATTTTTTTCCTTTTCATCCTGCAAGGGAATCTGTCTTTTAAGGTTGCTAATAACTTTGGGAAATATCTTCTTTTTTTTTTCCTCGCCTGTCCCGCCAGGGCTCTGGTTTCATTGCCAACAGGAACAGCTCAATTATTTCCTGAATTGTTATTCGCGCTGCGGTCTCGTAGCAATCTCTGGCATCTGGCAGTTGTGTTTTGTTGGGGTTGGGTTTTTTTTCTTGTTTGAGGTGGGTTTTTTTGTTGTTGTTTTGTTGGGTTTTTTTTTAAACAATGTTGTCTTGTTTACGGGTTTGACTCTTGGAAGACAGGATTTGATGCCTCCCAATCAGTCGCTAATGAAACAGGGGGATTGACAGGGTGGAATTGATCCTTCCTTTGTAATTCCGTAACAGTGAGACGTGTTTGTTTCTGAATCTGTCAGTGGGTTGTATGTAAACCAGGTGCGATGAGGAACCCGCACGCTGAAAACAAGGAGAACAGCGGTTTCATAAACCTCACAAGGAGAAAACCTGTAGGGTTTCTACGCCTCCTCTCTCCCTATATCTGAGTGCTGCATGTGTATTTTTCCTATAACGTCTTCTAGAGACAGCAGGATGGATTTGTTTGGAGAGGGGCCGAGGTACGTGGGGTAATCCTGATCCTCAAGCGTGCGTACGCACCACGGGCCCGAATAGTGATAATGAAGGGGCTTGGAGAGGTTCACGTTCCTAAAGACTGACGTGGTTTTGTCTTAGAATCCTAGAATGGTCAGGGTTGGAAGGGACCTCAAAGCTCATCCCGTTCCAACCCCCCTGCCATGGGCAGGGACCCCTCCCACTAGAGCAGGGTGCTCACAGCCCCAGCCAGCCTGGGCTGAAACACTTCCAAGGATGAGGCTTCCACCCCCTCTCTGGGCAGCCTGGGCCAGTGTCTCACCAGCCTCATGGGGAAGAAATTCTTCCTCCTGTCCAACCTGAATCGACCTCTCTCTAGTTTTAATCCATCCCCTCCAGTCCTATCACTGTCCCACAGCCTAACAAGTCCCTCCCCAGCTTTCTTGTAGCCCCTTCAGATACTGGAAGGCCACAATAAGGTCTCCCCAGAGCCTTCTCTTCTCCAGACTGATGATCTGTCTGGCTTCACTCTGCTCTTCCCCTGTCCTTTGCCGATAGCAAAGGTCTTCTCACCTCTTGGGTAAGGCCCTGCCCTCTCCGTTTCAGGCAGATTATTCACCGGGTCTTTCCACTAAAAGATAATTCTGCCGAGGCCGCAAGCTTTCATTTTGCGCCGCGCTGCCGTAACTTGTACGGTCTGAAGAGGCCTCGAGTTCATCCTTTGGTTTTCCAGTAGAGAAACAGCTTCATTTGCTCCTCCATCAGCTCCTCTCTTGGGAGCAAAGCCTTCCACTCAGCCCACTCCAGCAGAGCCTTGTTGAAGGTTCATTCCCAAGCCTGATGCATACGTGTTAAGGTAAATAGGAATTATATTCACTTCAAGGAGAGATGAGGCCCTTGTGTTGACTACATTATCATTTATACTAACAAAAAGAGCTTAAAATGTTAGCATATTCTTTTGAAAACGGAGCTTTGCATCCCATTAAGAGGAAGGAAACACAACCCGCGGCGCATATTTCCAAGCGCCTGTCAAGAAACGCTTACGGCTGTCGCCTGCTTGCCGAGCATCCAGCCCTCGGAATAAACTGGGACTCGCTACCCCTGCGCTGATCCCCTCCCTGACCAAGAGGCGGGAGACGCCGTTCCATCAAAACCCAGCCCAGGCACAACTCTTGGATCTGCAGTGGGCAGAAACTCAGGGGTTGGAGAGCTGCAGAAGTTCACTTGTGTGGAGGGCGGGGGAATTTGGGTGGGATTCCCCCAGCTCGGGGCACTGTGGGTTTTGGCAGGGTGATTCGGAACGGGGAGGAAGCTCAAAGTTAGTCTAGCCCCCTTGATTTGGGAAAGGCACTGAAACGTCGAGACTGCAGCCTGCTGGTATCAGACGGTTGGCGAGAGGGAATAAGCCGAAAGCCCTCGGCTCCGGGTTGCAGTCTATAGCGCGTGGCTCTCTTGCAGGTATGGCACACGCTGAACAGACCGTGGCGACCGTGCTGCCTGTTCCCTAAAGCTGCTCTTCCACCCCTCGAGGAAGGCAGTGCCTGCATCAGTGCAAGTAGAGGCTTTGTTGTACAGGAAAAAGGAGAGAAAACCCTAAATCCCAAGCAGAAAAACTGAAAAAGCCCTTCCCTGAGCAGGGCTTTTGGAGATAAGCTGTGGCTTGGCAATTTGCTAGCTTGAACTTAGAGTGTTATTTTGGTCTTTCTAGAACCAAAATCCACCTTGAGGGGAGGAAACGGGGGTTCTCAAATGGGCTGTGTACGGAGGTGCAGAGCTGCTGGGTCTCTTAGACCTGCGTCCTTCTCTTTGGGAGGAAATCACTTGTGTACCCTTCACAGTCTTTGCCATCGCTCCCGAGTCGCACGAGGGGGGCCCGCGCAGCTCCCCTACCCGCTCGAGCTCCTTTTTTAAATGGCAGTAGATGTTTCTTTATTCGGGCAGGGGCTCAGCACATCTTCCAAGATTCGCTTTCCTGAGCTGGGAAACCAGAGGCGGTTTTGAAAAGGCAACCATTTGATTTCTGCAAAAGCCCCGTAAGTTGAGATTTCCAGTCTCACGTGGGCTGTAGCCAGCAGAGTAGGGCTTGTAAACTGGGCAAAGCAGTGGGCATGGGCACACCCTTCCAGAGCTCCATCACATAGGAGCTGGACGAGATGAGGCAAGAAATGACATCACGCAGGCGTTGCTCACGGGCTGGGTGCGTCTTTATTGGCATCTCTGTTATCCCGGTGCAAGTCCATCCACGCTGACACGTGCTGCATCTGTCTCCACCAGCACGAGCAGGTGAAATGAAGATCTCTTGCTATCCTTTCTCATCAACCGTGCTGCGTCCACCGTCCCGCTGACAGGCAGAGCACTGTTCCCTTCCCTGCCTGCTTTGATTAATTCAGTGCTTCATTGCTGGAGTCTTCTGAATTTGTCTTGATTTTCCTCTTCGCTGTGATGCAGAAGTTTCCCCCCCACCTCCTTTTAACCACCGTCCTGCTACCCTATCTCAGCTGGCGAGACGATGTGCCGAGTCCCTGCGCGATACAGAGCCCAAAATCCAGCAGCGAATCCTCTTCCCAAGACTCCAGGACCCGCTGCTGACACCGGATGGGGAACCAGCAAATCGCTGCAGCTTCCAGGCACTTCAAACCCAGCGCTACCAGGAGGGCTCTGGGCTTGCACAAAGTACTCCTGGCTTTAACGCAGAGGAGGGAATAAAAGCTCCGCGACAGAGAAGTCCGTTGGAAGGGATTCTTGCATGCGTGGTAAGATAATGTATGGTAATGAGGACAGCACGGAGTTGCTGTAAGTTACAAGAACTTATCACTGCTCTCTGCTGTTGCGGCACATTCCCGGGATTCGGTCTCGCCAAAGCAGCGTGAATAGATTTATTCTGTATTGTTCGACTGTCAAGCCGCTGCAGAGCAACAACTTCCAAATGATAACTTCTCCAGCGTGCCCAAGTTGTGAATTGCAGGCTTCGAGTCCCGGGCAATCAACCGGGGTGGGTCGACAGCCCCTCTGAGGAAACCTTCCTCCCGCTCCCTGTCGTCGTTCGCCAGGGATGGTCAGCGGCTCGGCGTTGGCTCCCTCCTGCCAAACCCCACGGGGCTGTTATTGAGGATTATATCAATTTATTCCCCGCGGCAGAGCGTGCCGGAGCAACCGAGCGTGTAATCAAGGAGAAGAGGGAAGTGCTTTCTTATTGATCCCAGGGTGATGTTAGCCGAGCAAGTTTGAGTTGATCTGGAAGGAACTGGGTTTGAAGAACCCAGGCGAGGGGCTGTGTCGTGGTGGGACACCTCCTTTCCTTGCCTGGTGGATCAGTGGCTGTGTCTTCTGGAGCTTTCGCCCCCGTTGCTGTCCCTGGCAATAGCGATTTGAGTTTATAGGTGTTGGGGGTGGCTGCAGGGTGGAAACCATCTCCATCTGCCTGCCACAGCCAGGCCACGTGGAGCTGGAAGATGATGTGTGGCCTCTTAACGGTGTCACTGTCTGTGTCTGTAGGTGACACCATGGAAATGTACCCATCAAATGTGCGTCCCACGGCAGGCTGGGTAGTTCAGCCTGCACACAAGCTACATTGGCGTGGAGATAACTCCTGTAAGAGCAGGAGCTCCTCTTGGATGTGGAATAAAAGGGAAGGATGGAGAATTGGAGCCATGGAGATGAAAGGCATAAGGAGACTGGGAGGAGAGCCCAGGCCTTTGTGTAACTGTTCTCGAGCTTTCGTTTAGTCCCGGCTGGTCCTTGGTGTTCATGACTGAATTGCCTGGGTTTTTTCCTTTTCCTTTGGTTCTTTTGACTAACTACAGAAATTTATTTCTTCTCTTGGTGGGTGTTGCACGTGTGGATCTCACCCATGTGTCTTTGGATTAATTCAAGTATTGGGTGGGAGTAGAACTTCACAGAGGTGGTATCACAGAGGTGTCACCTGCCTTGGGGTCCAGGGTCCAGGCACCGGTGTGTGAATGCAGAGCGCTGTGCAAAGAGCAGCAGGCTGGAAAGTTCTGCTGTTATTAATATTATTTTTTTTAATATTCCTATAGACTTTGAGACTGTATCAAGAAACTTCTTTGAAAAAGAAATAAACCCATAAATTATAGCGTAGTCTTTGCAGAAAGGCAAAAGGAACACGAGGTTGTTTAAACGGAGTCTTTGCTGACCTTGCCAGTTTGCGCAGAACGTTATTTAAACATTTGGTTTTGCGGCTGTGTTCTTATTTATTTAATAAGCTGCCAGCTTACAAATTGCAAAACTTTTGCAGTTCCTCTTATCTCCCGTAGAACCACTGAGATGGCAAAATATATTCTCTTGTCTCAACAATTCACCCTATATTTGCATGAGGAAATTGGAAAGCGAGTTGTTTTTCTTCGTTTGCATGACAATACCCAGAGCGCGATACAATTCACCGGTTAATTTGTGGTAGTTAGTGTGGGAGAAGAATGGGCTCGGTTTGGCTCAGATTCGCTGCCGATGTCGTCATCATCATAATTAAAACTGATTTATAAGTAAAGGAAATCTAAACTACCTGTTTCTTCAGCATACTGGCGACCCCGCGGAGCACACCAGTCGAGGTCGCCGAGTTCAGACCTCCTCCCGCAGTCGCTGGGGGAGTTTGGCTGAATTAAGGTTTCAGGGCTGAGCCTCTAGTTAGTCAAAGATTTCTTAGTGGGTGGTGGTGGAACAAATCAGACCCCAAACTGGAGCGGGCGGCACCAGCAGCATCAACTGGAGCTCCGCTGGCTTTGTGGCAGTGTGAACCAGGAGACGACTGGGATGCACGTGCAGGTTTTACCGCCCCAAACTTCTGTACCAGGAGCGACTTTGTGCGTGGCTGGTTGCGTTAATTTGGCTGCTGGTAGCAGCTCAGGGCAGTTCCTAAGCCCTTGATGGGTTGGGGAACGCCTCGAAGGCTGGGAGAGAGTCAGAGATCAGGATCCGACGGAAGGCAGCCCCTGCGGTTTGTTGGTATTTTGTGTCACGCTGGGGTTACCGAAGGTGGTTTAATATTTCAGGTGCGGTCTAAAAGCGTGAGCTCTGACGCTCGTACTCCCGGGTTTGGGTTGTTTTTTTTTTTAGTCAGTGGAAAGAAACAGGCAACCTCAGCGGATGATTTGTCTCGGCTGAAAACAGGCATTTGAGGAGACTCGCCTGCTAAAAGTGCTCGTTTCTCTCTTTTGACTGTAAAAGAAATCTCAGGTGACTGATTCATTCTTCAGTGTCTGACTTGAGATATCTGTCCCGCTTGCCTCAAACAACTTTGAAGCTTTTTGGTGCTTTCTGAGTATTTGAAGAGGAATTGCATTCCCCGACTTTGGCCGTACGTCACTAGATTAATCCTCGAGCTGGAAGCAATCTGTTTCAAGTGAGACAGCGCGATCGTAATTACGAAGCTGTTGAGACAACAAAGAAGTGTTTTGGACAACTGGTTTGGTCATGAAGGAGTTTTGAAAGGCAGATTTAGGCCGATGCCAAATAGGCTTTGAAAATCCCACTATTTACTCTTCCGAATACGCAGGAGCAGAGATTTTTATGAGTAATCCCTGCACTTCTGCGGCACAAAGCAGTATTAACATTAGGCAGCGAGCATCTGACTTTGTGAAGGAGTAAGGAAGGCCACGAAGATTGAATGGTTGGAAGGAACTGTGTAGCAAATGAAAATCCATTTTGCTTGCCCTCTGCCAGGTTAGGAAAAGGCTGAAATAATGGTCTCTAAAACACGGGGCAGTGAGGAGGAGCTAGAGGAAACGTGTGCTCATGTCCTTAATGAGTTCCCTTAAAGAGGCGCTTTTTCCTCGCTTTCAAGTACCAGGGGTGTCATAGATTGGAAGTTCTGTTTTCTGAGAGGTAAAGCTGATGATGTGAGAGAAAAAAGATAGAGCAGCCTGAGAATAAAACGCTCTTTCAGCACTGCTGCTTCAGGACCCAGGTCTGTCTTGAGGCTCATAAAAAATACCAATAATTGGTGATGAGAGCCCCCCGAAAAGAAGGGATTTCTCTACCCATAATGCAGCTACTCACCGTAGGGCACACAGTGACTCGTAAACCATTTACGTTTATGCTTCCATTAAAAAGCAACCCATAAGGATGCCGGAAGTGTTGGGAAGTCGTGGCCATCTCCTCATCCCACTGAAGGGATCTGGAGCAAGACCCGGCTCGAAAAGGGGTTTTTTTGCATATCTGTATGTAGCGAGTGATGTCTGCCATTTATGATAGTTCAGGGGAGACCTGGCTTTATAAAGCATTCATGAGCTCGGCCTCCTGATATATGTGGGTTTTGGGTTTTTTTTTTATTTTCCCTGGTTATTAGGAAATATTCAAATACTGCAAACAAATGTCAGTCTGTAGAATATTCATGAAGTCTCCTGTTCAAGTCGGTCCCCCAAGTGGCTGCTGGCTGGAATACATCAAGCTAATGCTGATGGCGTATGTTTAGGGTTGAATAAAGATATTCCACTAAATAAGCAGAGAATGGCTTTTTCTGGTTTGGAAACGCTGAGAATTGAAATGGCTCAGATGAGTCTCGGTGCCAGGGAGCTACTAATGGATGTTGGGTTTCTATGTGCTTGACCATCCAGGGTGAAATTTATCTCCTCTACCTCTGGCCATCTTAAATTCCCGTGGAAACACTCTGTCTGGGCTCCCCTCTTCAGTCAAGAACATCGATTACACCCTGAAACATGACAAAAAGCCAGCATTTGGAAACATTATGAAGACATTGTGTAAACCCGACCCAAAACAAACCAAAACCCACCCAAAGAAACCACTTGACACTGGTTATGCTCTTTCACCTGCACATAGCAGAGCCCTGCTATAAAGATGTCTTGCTTGCTGTTGAAATACCAGTTCCATTTCAAAGCAAGTTTCTGTTGCAGAATTGCCAGGAGAGGATGTGCCACTGCTTGGATGGTGGCTTTGCAAATGCTTTCTGGCTCGATCAAGGCGGTTTTGCAACTAAAATAAGACAAAAGAACGTTATGTAGTGGACAATCACTTGGACCACCAAAAGAAAATGGAAAAGTTTAGTGCTTGGACTACCCAGAATTTTCCTCCTCGCTTATGAGTTTGGCTAAAATACAGCAGAGTGGTGAGAGAAAGGGACAACTTGATGCCAGGGGAGGAAAATTAGGAAGAACGAGCGGTTTGGTCTGACTGTAATAAACCCCAGTAGACAGAAGGTGAAGATTCCAAACAAATTCAGGCTAGAAAATAAGCAATACCATTAGCAGGGAGGCTGTTTAGTCCTCAGCAGGACGTCCCGGGGTTATGGCGGGTTGTTTGTGACTGGCAAAGGTTCAGATGTTTTGCTCAAATCCCGCTTTTGCGCTTGAACTGGGAACGTGGGGAAGCCCTCCTGTGTCAAGGTCAAAACCAGCTGATCGTGGTGGACCCACAAACCTCAGAAAGCCAGGGGAGCCAGTCTCGGGTAGCCTGTGGATGCTTCTGCAAGGCACGGTTACAGTAAGAGAGCTTTGAATACCTTTGTGTAGCAGCCTCTTGCTTTTTCGTAACCATCTTTAGCATGCGAGCCGCGGGGAGAAATAATTACGCTTAATAGAAACGGTGGGTTCCCGGTGAAGATGTACGGTGCCTGTACACGGTGTGCTCCTAATGAACAGAAATGTCAGGCCAAAATAATAGATAAGAGGGATTATATCCTCCGAGGTGCGTTGTGTTATTACCCTGCCTTTTTGTCAGGTTGCCTGGAGATACCGTGCCACAGCCAGAGGCGAGTGTCGGATGGGAAAGACCAAGGAGGTGATCAAAACGAAGGGAATCCCACACTGCTTCCGAGAGGGGCTAATTAAAGGGTTTAACCTACGTTTGTTTGTGTCCTGGAGAGGCACCGGGAGCGGCTGGGAGGGGAAGATGCTTTTGGTCAGCACAGTCTCCGCTGTGCGTAGGTTCTGCAGCTCTTCACGGTCCCCACGTTTCCTCCGTCTTGTCAGACAGAAGCACTTCACCTCATCTTTTATGTGACCCCCATCTCGCTGAATTTTCATGAGGTGCTTTGCAAGCTGCTGTTCTTCAGCCAGGGCACCTCTTTGGAATAAAACACAGGAGACCTTAAACCTCGCTCCTAATTTTTCACTCCCCGTTAGAACTGCTGCATAAGTATATTTGAAGAAGTCAATGCCCCCTGTGGATATTATCACTTCATCTTTTTTCCTCTTAATAAAAGCCGGGCTTGAATGTCACCAGCTGAAAACAACCCCGTCCCGTGCTGCTGGTGTCTCGCAACAGTATTTTTTAAGATCATAGCTTGTAACCAGAGGGAGAAGTCTCTGCGGAGGGACTGAGAAGTAACTTTCTGTTTATAGCCATTTACCTGTGCTGGTAATGTATTTAAGAAGGAAAATTGCCACTTACACTTGCAAAGCAAATTGGCTTGTGCTCAGTAATAGCTTTCTAGCGTCTCTCTAGGAAAGGTCATCCTGGAGACTTCCGCGCTCTGCCGATCTCAGTCTCGATGGCCAGGAGGGAAATCGTGTGGCCCCAACCTGTAATTTCTTCCATCTCTGGAAGACCTCAGCACCACCGCACTCGGGTTTGACAGGTTCCTCCAGCATCGGTACCTCCTGGCTGGGATGCAGATTTGTCCTTGGTGTCTCCTCCTCAGAGCAGGTGTCCCCCAACGGGAAAACCCCCAACTTGTGTCTGAGAGAGCCCAGCGGGCTGCGTTTTCCCCTTCCCTCCGTCACCTCCCGCTTTGCAGATGTACCAGCCGGCCGTGTCCTGCCGCAAAAGGGGCCCGTGTTCCATTTTAATGTTATTAGCCATTGCCGTGGCAACAAATAGAGATGTTGCAGCAGCACCGTTTCACAGGTCCCCGAGGAGTCTTTACCCTTGAGTGCATTTAGTTGATAGCAAAACCAAAGCAAACCAAGCAGGTTGGAAAAGAGGCAGTGGCCTTTCTTTTTCACTTCAGTCAGGCTCCAGAAGTGCAAATTATCAGGTCGGGTAATGTAGCTGACTGTCGTCTGCGTGTAAATCTCGCCCTCTTATCCGGCCACTGTAAAGCGAGCAGTGTTACCAGCTCATAAAAGCCACTGTTGTGGCAAAGCTGGCAAAGCAATTATCTTAATAACTTAATCAAATGGCAGCGGCAGTAATAATACAACTGTGTGCTCGCTTGCGAGTATTCTCACCTTTATCAAGGCATCCAATTTTGGGGAGCGGCAGGAGGCAGGAGAACAGGTTTTGTTTTCGGCGTGTGAAGCAAAAGCAGCTCAGATAATTGTGGCTTTGGACCACGGGCCTCCAAACGCCATCCCGAAATAGCTGATCAACACCTTGGAGAAGAGACTGAAAGAGCCCTGAGAGCTGTAAGGCAAGGACAAGAGGATGACGAGGGTGCTCAAACCCAGGCTCTGGCAGATAAATAATCTTGAGAACGGGGACCAAGTCACGGTGGCAGTGGTAAGAGCGTGGATTTGTGTTGTTGTGTTAATTGGACAGGAGAAACTTGCTTCCAGTGGTCCAGCAATTCGTCTCTGCCTTAGGAGAGACCAGCCTGCTTGTAGTTATCCCTTGTTTTAATGCCACTTTGCATCTTCCCACTCCCTCGCTGAGTTTTCCTCTTGTTCTGCACCATCGACTGAAACCTGGTGAAGCACAAACTGGCATTACCTTTTAGTTCTGTAGTTTCCCTCGCACCAATGACCTGATTTCATCTGCCCATCTCAGCCCGAATGACAGCCAAAAGTGTTTCCCAAGGTGCGTACCGACAAACCGTGGGATGGCACCCATCGATCCATCACACGCAGCACAAAACGATCTCCCTGGTCCTTCAGAGTTCATTGCATCCTTAAATTCGAGCATGATCAGCCAAAGTGGAGCTTTGTGAATGGTCCCTGCAAAACATCAAGGAAATGTCCTTATTGTTGGCCAGAAGAATCACAGAATCATAGAGTGGTGGGGGTTGGAAGGGAGCTCTGGAGATCGTCCAGTCCAACCCCCCTGCCCCAGCAGGGTCACCCAGGGCAGCCCACACAGGAACAGAGCCAGGCAGGGCTGGAAAGGCTCCAGAGCAGGAGACTCCACAGCCTCTCTGGGCAGCCTGGCACAGGCTCTGTCCCTCTCACAGGGAAGAAGTTTCTCCTCATGTTGAGGTGGAACTGCTTGTGTTCCAACGAGTGTCACGCCAAAGGTTCACTAATGGACCCTGCGAAAAGGATCCCTGGGGCTCATTACAGTGGAAGTAAAACTTGCAGGTCAGAGAGGCACGGAGGGACATTTTCAGGCTTATGAAAGAACCGAAGAAATAAAATACATCCAAAGTGTCTTTTCATCTGCTTTGAGATTCCGGGCACGGCAGGCTCAGAGGGCAGGCTTCTCATAGGAGGCATGTTCCTGATACTCCACCGCAGCTGAATCTTAATCGAGGTGATGTTTGTCCCCCCCGGCAGCTCTTCCCTCTTCGCATTATATTTTCCAAATAAACACCCTAATGAAATTTCTCTGCTTATTTCAGTTCAGCTTTCTTTTTCGCTGTCCTCACCGTGATTTTGTTACAGGAAGAGCTCTGCTTTCTCCTTCTCTGGGAAGAAGAACTTTGTGCTGAAGCGGGAAGAGGTGGGCTATAGTTTATTTTCTTCAGCTTCAGAGAGAGGGGTCGCTTTGTTCTGCCCAGCTCCTTTTTCTGTCTTTTTTTTTGGTTGTTGTGGGGTTTTTTCTTCCCTCTTTCCCCTTAACCGTGAATCTCATCACCCCGTGTCAGCTTTGATTGAGATTCACTAAGCAATTCAAAAGTACTTAGGAGACACTGATTGACGGGCCAGGGAGGCTGTCAAAACAGCTTAAGAAAATGAGGCTAAACCTGAAGGTAATAATTAGTGACACGGAGAAGAAGGAAAGAGGCTGAAAGGTTTTCCAGCTGCCAGACCCAGGGGGGATCAGAAAGACAATCCCACACCTGGAGGAGAGACTGTTTGAAAAGGAGCTGAAAGGTCTTCTTCTGAAAACTTGGAGACAAAGTTTGACATTGTTTTCATTTTGGGGGGGGGGGGAGGGAAGGGAGAATATTCCCCTAGAAATCACTTTATTTGATGGACCGTGAGAGCTGTCACTCAAACGTACCATATCTGCCCCTGTATAGGGGGCTTTGCTGCTGGCTTCTCCTGTGGCACGTGGGATGCACGTGCTGTTAGGAGGGTAACACGGAGCCCCAGATCACCTGGGGGTTTGGGAGTGACGTGAGACACGGACAGCTACCTTCCTGAGGATGCTTGAAAGGAAAGGTGGTTCTGTAGCAGCTTTTTTTTTTTCCAACAGTTGATCTTGTTCTGATCAAGGACGAGAAGATAGCCAAAGGCAATACAGGGTGTTGCATCCCTTGCAAGCTGATGAAGCCAAGGTTTGAAAAGACCTGGGAAGCCTGCAGCAGGTCTGAGCAATGTCTCTGCCAGTGGATTTCTTTCTTGACTGGCCGAGCGTCTCCTGCTACGTGTGGGTGGATGGGGAAGAGCTGCATCTGTCTCTCGGATCTTTAAGGTTAAAAGAAACCCAGTACATGGTGTATGGTTCAGGGCCTGTGAAGTCACTGGTGAAGCTGACCCTCAACTCCTGCCTTCAGTGCTGGGCCCCTCACTCCCAGCAGGACATTGAGGGGCTGGAGC
>JANVCC010000064.1:956491-968755 GCA_025345505.1 Todiramphus chloris collaris
CCTGCTCTGGGTGCCCCTGCTGGATGGAGCAGGGGGTGGCACCAGGGGATCCCCAGAGGGCCCTGCCAACCCCTAGCGTGCTGGGATTCAGTGGGACAGGCAGAGGAAGCTGTTGGTGTTGCTCTGAGGTGGCAGTGCCCCATCTCAACACTTTACAGACGTTGGACATCCCTCTCTTTCCTCTTCTTTCCCCTCGCAGAGGATTTTCCTGCCCTCATAACCTCTGACTCTTGTCAAACCCCGTCCATGGTGTCTCAGCAGCATTTTACCTCCTTCCGGCTCCATCCATTGCATCGTGATGAAGCCATCACAAACGCACATTGCTTTTTGTCTTGGGGGGCGGCACCTGGAGACCACTAACCCATTGTGCTGTAATTAAAAACAGCGATGCATTGGGTTCCTGGCATTTTGTCTTTATTCCCCATCAGGCCGCCCAAGACCAGGCCAATTAATCTGAATCCGGGAAGAGTTCCCTTTAATAGTGTGCCGAAAGTCAACGGGGCTCTTGGGTTTCCTTTTTTCCCCACCATCTGACTTGGTCCTTCTGCCCTCTCGCCTTCATTAGCGTGAGGCAGGAAAGAAAATTACAGTATTGCCCACTCAAGGCAGCTGCACGGGGAGGGTTTGTCGTGGGGGTTTTTTTGTTGTTGGTTTTTGTTTTTCAAAAGGCAGAAATAAATAACAGTGACCCGGCAATTACCGGAGCGTTGTTTCTTCCAGCGCTAAACGCAGAAGCCACAAACCTGTTAAACTGTCGGACCGCGGAAACCTGTCATAAAGAAGATGAAAACCAGCGAGCCTTTGAAACGGGAGTTTGGGGTGGTTTGTTTGGTTTGGTTTGGTTTTTTTTTTTAAAGGTGGTTGTTTCTTCCTTGCTGCTGCTGCTGCTTTCAACTCTCCCCTCCGCCGTGTCGTGCGCCGTTTACGCGGAGGGAAAGGGGACGTTGGATCCCTGCAGGGACGGACCCCGACAATTAGCTTTAATAACCTTCTCTTGCTGCACCCTCGGGTTGGAATCCTCTGAACTGAGTCGTGTTCCTCTGGTTTCCAAAGCAGTCCGTTAATGGGAGGGTAGGGGAGGGGGTGCTGGCTGCTGGTGGCCGGGTGAGGTGGACCGAGGAGCAGGTTTGCGTCCGCCTCTTAAATTTCCTTCAACTGCAGGGTGAATCTCGGGAAATAATGAAGCAGAATTTATTCTGACTTAAAGTACCTTTTTAATGCTTAAATGCATGAATTATCTGCCCGTTAATTGGGGGATTTGAAATATCAGTGAGCATATGTGCAGCCTTACCTCGTTGGGTTTTTTTTCCCCTGGAAAAGGGCAGAGGAGGAAAGGTCCTGGCGGGGAGATGTGGGGATGGACAATGCTGGCGGTGCCGCAGATGGAGATCAGCTGGAAAGGGCGAGGGCTGCAGCGTAGTGCCCGGTCTGGGGACATGGGCACCACGATGGGACGCAGTGCCTGTCCTCTCAGCATCTCCCCACCGGCCCTAAACCTGGGGAGATGCCTTGGAAAAGTCACCCTTTCCTCCAGGGGCTGGGGTGAGCAGGGGACCTTGGTGTCTTCTGTGAGCAGTTTCAGCAGAGTGACTGTGAGACAAGCTCATCTGCAGATGTAAGGGGCTCATTTCCACAAGGGAAGCCAGGGTTTGTCTAACCCTTTAGCTTACCTGTGTGTAGAAACCCTTTTGTTCAAGCTGCTGCTAAGCTGCTTTGTTTGCTGGGAAGAAGGCAAGACCTCAGTTCCTCCCTTTGCATCCTCCTTGCAAACCCCTGCTCCTCCTCCTCCTTTCAGCTTCCTCCTCCTCACTTCACCTTCCTCCTCCTCGCTGAAAGGAGATGACTCCTGCGGCCAGAGCTGAGGATTTCCCTCTGCCCCCTTGGTGGTGGATGTGTAACACCATCAGCTTCCCCTGATCTGGGGATGACCCAGGAGCATCCCCCCACTCGCTCTGCTCTCCTTGCTTGATGTTTCTGTTAGGCGGACTCGGTGGCAAGCAGTTACTAGCAGCTTGAGGATGCTCAGAGGGCTGGAGCACCTCTCCCATGGGGACAGACTGAGAGAGTTGGGGTTGTTCAGGCTGGAGAAGAGAAGGCTCAGGGGAGACCTTGTTGTGGCCTTCCAGTATCTGAAGGGGCTACAAGAAAGCTGGGCAGGGTCTTTTTAGGCTGTGAGGCAGTGATAGGACTGGAGGGAATGGATTAAAACTAGAGAGAGGTCGATTCAGGTTGGACAGGAGGAAGAATTTCTTCCCCAGGAGGCTGGTGAGACACTGGCACAGGCTGCCCAGAGAGGGGGTGGAAGCCCCATCCTTGGAAGTGTTTCAGCCCAGGCTGGCTGGGGCTGTGAGCACCCTGCTCTAGTGGGAGGGGTCCCTGCCCATGGCAGGGGGGTTGGAACAGGATGAGCTTTGAGGTCCCTTCCAACCCTGACCATTCTATGATTCTCTGATGCCTAATCCTTAGTAGCTCACTTGATTTTACCAGTGTCGGGGACAGATTTTAATCTTGGTAGCTGTGGTGTAAACACTCAGCAGAGTCCATCCAGGCTTTCTAACAGTGTGAGTGAGATAAGAGTCCTCTGCTGACCCTTCCTCCAGTCCTGTGCCCAAGGCCTTGGAGAGCCTGAGTCAATCTATACTCCCATTCTCGTAAATCTATACATGAACTTGACCGGTATTCCCCTAGGGCAATGCCAATCAATACACCATTTCCCACCCCCCACTTTCTTTTGAAAAGGACTGCTTCAAAAAACCATAAAATCTAACTCTTAACTTGAGCTGCCAGCCCAGAGGGTGTCAGAAAATCAAGGTTGATGCCCCATCCCTGGCACCACTGCAGGGGAGGTTGCCCGGGGCTCTGAGCACCCTGCTCCCGGCAGGGGGGGTGGACCAGATGAGCTTGGAAGGTCCCTTCCCACCCAAACCAGTCTGTGATTTTATACTGGTGACCATGTGCTGGAGCCTGAATCACAGAATCATTTAGGTTGGAAAAGACCCGTGGGGTCATCGTGTCCAACCATTAACCCTACTCTGCCTGAAGAAGGCATCGTGTGATGTTCATGGGAGCACCTGGTACCTCTTGGGAGAGAAGCATCCACCAGCTTGGCATTGAGATGATCAATACTGATTTCCCACCTTGCCTCAGCAGGAGGTCCCGGTTCAAAAAGCAACTTAAGAGAAGAGCTGGTGCTTGCGATAGGCAGCTCCCAACCTGCATGGAACGTGGAGAGGGGGAGAGACCAAAGGTTTCCATCAGCAGTCCTTCCAGCGAACCGCTGCTGTCATCAACACCATAATAGCTCCGATCAGCTCAATTAGCGAGCGCTGCCAGCCCCGCTTGCAGTTAATCAGACAGCGGGAATTAGCGCGGCCGAGGAGGGCACCGGAAAGCCCGTGTGTTTGTTTATCAGACAGCCCATTTCCCCCCGCTTTCCTGGGGCTTAACAGCCGAGCAGAGCTCTTGCAGGGTGAAGGCGCTGGCATCCCGGTTCATGTTTTCTTGCCGCTGAAGAAAAATACCTAAATAACTAAATCCCCTCGTTCAACTCACGGCTTTTTCTGCGGCTAACGCGTTTTCCGGGAAGAAGCTGTCGGGCAGGCTCCTGGTTATGGAAGTTATTTCTGACATGGGGAAATAATCGTTGGGGAGGCACTGATGCTGTTTTCTTACCTTCTCACGCCGGGGCTCGAGCCGTGATTTAGATGTTTGCAGCCTAATTAGCATTTGGGGGACTGTGGCAAGCAATTTGTACGGCGCGTTTCCATCTTATTTTATGCACGTGGAAACTGGGGGGGGGGGGGGGGGGATAGAGGTGATTAGCACTCTTTGGAAAGAAATGTCTACAAAATTGCTTGATCAAGGTAAATCAAACCGTCCGGGGTAATGATGTGGTGTCATCTCGAAGCCAATCACGCCCGAAGCTACTTCCACATTCACAGGAAAATTAAGAGCTTGTTGTTTTGGTTTCTTGGGTGTGGTTTTTTTTTTTTCCAATTTTTTCTACAGAAAGATCTTTTTCCCTGCGAAGGATGTTACCCTGAAGCAGGGAAAATGGGATTGAGCCTCTTTCATCAGGAGGTTTCAGTGCTGAAATCAGGCTCGGGAGCAAAGCATCGTGTCTCTGCCAGGTTGAGGTTATCGCTAATCCCAGACAGATAAGCTTTGCTCGCTAGCACCTGGCACAGGTGAGGTATGGGACCGAAAAGCCGCTTATTTGGTCTCTCTGCTGTGCTGTGGATGCTCTTTTACTCCAAGTTCTCCTTGGTTGGACACGGTGGTGGTTCGACTGAGCAGCAAGTGCATCTCCAAGTCCATCTGCCTGCTCCAAGGCCAGGACTTGGACACTTTTGCCCTCCCAAAACAGGCTTATCTGAGCTCTACTTCAGAGCCTACAGTGACTGAGACTGTGCAAAGCTCATTTGATTTTCTGCAGGAAAGTTCTTTTGAATGTCTTTCCAAAACTTTTTCTTGCTGCAATTTAAGCTCGTTATTTTTGATCCTGTCTGCTGTGGACACGGTGAGTGGTTTTCCTCCCTCCTGCCACTGGCTTTTGATGTGTTGGAAGATTATTCCCGTGGTTCTCCTCAACCGGCTCTTCTGCAGACAAAACAGCCCCCGTTGGCTCACTTAGTTCTCTTTGGTGATGGTTCCTCCTCCTCCTCCGGGTGTTGTCACCTCTGTCGGCTGGATGCCCATCCCCATTCTCTTTCATGAATGGGGCTGCTGTTTTATCAGGGCTGAGCTGAGGGTGAGGGTTGCTTGAAGTCTCTTACAGGTCCTGCTTGGCTGTGCGCAAGGAAAAAGGAAGAGGAAAGCAACACCAGCTCTATTTCCAGTTGGTGCAGGAGGTGGTTGTGAGGTTACACACTGGAAAAGACCCCTTGGGTCACATCCAGGTGCCAGCAGCCACATCTGACGGCTGAGCTCGCATCCCTGCCGATGTTTGGACTATAGCTAATTAAATCCTTCGCTGGCGTCACCCGTCAGTGCTCTCGAGATGCTGCTCCACCACTTCACCCTTGTCGCTCTTCAAACACTCGTAGAGTTCCCAGCCACGTGGCAGGAAAACTCCATCAGCCCCGTCGCTCTGCTCAGATGAAAGGACAGCTAAGTCCAAGGACTCCAGCATCCTAGAGCTGCGTTGATGTAAGATTACGCAGAATGCATAAGTGGAAAATTAACTGGTAGCTCTGGCTTGGGCTCCTCTCCAGCTCAGCTCCTCTCCAGCTGGAAAGGAGGAGCTTGGTGGTGATTTGAGGTGGGAATTACCGGTGCAACCTGCCTGTCCTGTGAAGTTCAGCTCCCTCCCTCCGTCTCCCTTCAGCACAGCCTCCAGCAGCTTTTGGGTTGGTGTTCAGAGCCACCGAGCTCTGAGCTGATGGAACCCACTGCCCTCCGCGTGCCCGGCGCCGTTCTTCTCATTACCTCCCGTCCGACTGCTCATTTCCACCAGAACTTTAAACATTGTTCCTTTTTATGTAGCATGGCTTTTTAATTTCCCTCCCTAGCAGAAGCGATTGTTTATGTTGTAAATGCCACATTAGGGCTGTGAAATGGAGATGGAATTGATTTTCATTTTGGAGATTTCACAGCTCGCCCCAGAACTCTTCTGCTTGATTGCTGGTGCTCGGAGAGGCACCAGCAGCACGTGCAGTGGCTGCAGGCAAACATGAGAGGCTCGCTGGAGATGTGGGTCCCAGGATGCCACCCTGCTCAGCTCTGCAGGCAGTGCTTCAACCCCGGGCTGTCCCCTCAGCTTTGAGGACTCGTTATCCCACCAGTGAGCAAGTTGAGAGGTCAGGCAGCTGCCTGGCGGTTCCTTTGTTCTTGAGGAGGATGCTTGGATCAGCCTCTCCCTTCCTGACCCTGTCTTGTTGCAACCTGTGACAATTAGAACGGAACAGAATCACAGAATCAGTTTGGTTTGAAGAGATCAGTAAGATCATCAAGTCCAACTGTTAACCCCACACTGCCAGGGCACCGCTAAACCCTGTCCCTCAACACCACATCTACACTGCTTCCCAGTCCCTCCAGGGATGTTGGGTGAGGTGAGCCCAAGTCAGCCCATCCATGTGACAACCCTTTCTGGGTCGTGCTTGGCATGTGCCAAGCCCTTGCTCCTGGTGGTTCCATCTTCTAAGTGGATAAGTCTGAAGGAAAATAGGAGGCTGAGGGGAGACCTTCTTGCTTGCAGCAACTACCTGACAGGAGGTTGGAGCCAGGGGGGTCAGGCTTTGCTCCCACGGAGCAAGAGATGGGACAAGAGGAACCGGCCTCAAGTTTTCCCAGGGCAGGTTCAGGTTGGAGCTGAGGAACAATTTCTTCCTGGCAAGGGTTCCCCAGGGCTGTGCCAGGCTGCCCAGGGCAGTGGTGGAGTCCCCGTGATCCCTGGAGGGGTTTCCAAGCCCCCCGTGGAGCTGTGGTGCTGAGGGCCATGGGCCAGTGGTGGGTTGTTAGACTTGATGATCTGAAAGGTCTCTTCCAATCAAAATGATTCTATAATTCTGGGTTTTTTTGGTGGTGGTGTCATGGAAACTCCTGTTTCCTTCCAGCCCAACTCACCTGTGATTGCAGGGTCTGAACAAAAAAGGCTGTCGTGTGGTCTCCTTCCTGCTCAATATCACACAAACACACCGATACCGGGCATCACATGGATGGCATCCTCAGCCCCCGTCGTTTAGCTCGTGTCACCAAGGCTTGTGAAGACATCTCAGAAGATCCTTTGGAGCAGTGGAAGTCACCCGTGGAGGGAGCAGAAGTAGCTGCAAAGACACCTTTCCCTCTCCACATTAGCCAGAGCAGGGGGACTTGTGGGGGTTTTGGGGGCATTTTCTAGTCACCTGGTCCCCGGGCTGCGCGGAAGCTGCTACCGTCGCTCTCCCTCCTAACGAAGCGCTCGTGCTTAATCGCTCCGAGCCCATCTATCAGAGGCGGGCTCGTTGGGTGAGGGGAGCGCCCTGCCCTCGGCGGTATCGCCGTTGATCACTCGCGAGCAGCCAAAGGCTGAAATATGTTTGCGTCGCCCGTTCCTCCAGGAACGCTACGTGAAGGAGGGGTCCATAAATAACGCGGGGAGTTCATCACCATCCGAGCCCGCTGAACAATTTGCTGCCAATAATTCACCGCCGTGGGGTTTTATAGAGGGCAAAGGGGGGAAAGCGCAGAGTTCTCCTCCCTCTCACCTCATAAGTGATTGAAAAGAACCTGGAGAATAATCAGTCCTCTTCCCCAGATGTATCTGTGGAGCAGAATTCCTCAGTTCCCGTGCGAAGCTGGGGTCCCCCGTAGGCGATGGAGCGGGATCCAGCTCCGTGTCCGCAGGAGGCAGGCGGAGGAGGAGCGCGAGGAAGCGGCACGGAGACAATTTGCTCGGGCCGGGGAGGAAGATGCGCTCTGACAAGGATGGATGGAGCGAGGTTGTTGCCAGCAGAAATCTCGAGGAATTGCGGGCTGAGCTGAGGAGGGGGAGGTCGGGGAGGGGGGGAGCATCAGATGCAGCGAGCATGCAAATCTCCTTGTGTTTTCTGTAGAGGAGCGGGAAGACGGGGGGAGAAAAAAGCCGCAGGAGCTTTGTCAAGCCTGACGTTCCTTTTGCATCCGAGAGCGGGTATTGATTTTCCACCCGTGACTGCTCGAAATGAGAATTTCTGCGTCGCGGTGAAAGGCCCGCGTTCCTTGTGTTCCTTATCTCTTTAAATGTGATTACCTGCACTTCATGGCTTCCCGCTTAAAATCGTAATGAACTTGGCCAGCCAAGCCAGGCCGTTGTCTCGGGCGCGTTCGTGCGCGCGACCAAATGAATCCTCTCGCTGGGTGCTCACAGCTCTGTCTCCGGGCTGCGGGTTTATTGACTTACAGCTAATTTTCCTGTCAGGATAATTCTTCCAATCAAGATTTAAACCAAATCTGGGAGGTAACTGAAGTTGCCGGAGATTGAAGCCCTGCTGCGTTTTGGGTTTGCCGGGGCCGCCTCTGAGTGTGGGTATTTATTGTAGGGGTGAGGTTTTGGTTTCACGCAAAGCTTTTCGCGGAGGGGCCGGGTTCTTTGTCGTGAGCGGATCCCTTCTTCCACACCCGCGGCTGCTGCTCCGTATTTGCTCGCAGGGGAAACTTGGGGTAAAAAAAAACCAAAAAAAAAGGAAAAAAAAAAAAATAAAGAAAGGAAGAGAAAGAAAGAAATAGCTTATTCCCACTGCATCAACCTACAGACAGCTGCTGGCTGCAATTTTCTTCAATTTCTTGCCGTGAAAAGCAAGACCGTTCATTTTCTAAGTGCTGCTTTTGTGTGTGACCTATATTTTGAAAACTGATGGGGTCACCACCTCCCTCCTCCCAACCTGTTGAACCACAGAGTGTTTGAGAGCCGTCCTCGATTGTATTTATCTCTTAAGACTATTTAAAAAGCAAGGTAGCTATTACTAATAAGACAGTGTTCTCGTGGGGGGTTTTGAGTTATTATTTGGTTTCTCCCCTCCCCTTTACTCTCCTTTGGAAATGAAAATCCCAGCCTGGCTCCACCTGACCAAGAAAGTGCTTTTTCCTCCGTGTCTCTGTCCTTCAAAGCTGATTTTGAAAGCACATAATCTCTTTCCATTCATCATCTTCTGACCCTTTCTTTGATTTCCCCCCCCTTGGCTGCTCTCAGGCTGGCTGGCAGGTTCGAGATGATGTCGTTTCTTGTCAGGGAGTTTTGAAGGCATCGTATTTGTGCATATGGATACTCCAGTTGTTTAATGACGTGTCTCACTCCCGTGTCATTGGAGGCTGAAAGCAGCCCAGGCGAGATCCGCCAGCCTGGATTCTTCCATGTGCAGCACTTCTTTTGGTCTTTATCAAGTTTGGGGTCTTTTTTCCCCCCTCATCAGAAGTTCTTTTTTTTTAATTTATTTTTTTTTTTCCTCCTTTAATCTCACTTTCTATTAAAAGTCTTCCCAGAGCTAATGTAATAAATTTAGATCCAAAGCCAGATGCATAGCAAAACTTTTGGCAGAGAGTGCTCCATCAGAAGACATTGCAAATGAAATATGCTTTCCCCTTGGGGATTATTCTACAGTTTAATTTAATTTGATATTTCAAATTAAATTAATTCAAATGGTTATGTAGTTTCCAGGGAAAACAGACTTCATTTATGATGTTCTGCCACCAAATTGTTTTGCTCCTATCATATATCTTATATTGTTAACCAGGAATGATAAGTAGTGACAACGCAGGGTTTTTTCAGGCTCTTTGTTTTGCAATTCCCATCCTAATGGGAATGGAAACATTTCCTTGTGCAGGAGCTTCTCTGTGTCTTAGTCCAACATTTCCACTGAAAGCTTTGGGATTTTTTTGGGGTGAAAATTAGATTTTCATCAGAATACGGTTCAAAAAAACCAATAAAAAGCTTCCATTTGGAGAAGGCTGGGGTTCTTTTTGTGGAACTCCTCCTCCTTGCTGGTTTTTGATGTGCAGATGAAAAATCAGCAATGCTTTGTTTGGGATTGAGATCTTGACAGACCCAGGTTTGTAGCCCGGGGAGGACAGACACCAGGACATCAGCACAGCCTGAGCTGGTTTGTGGCTTTACAGTTGTAGTTTGGGATTCTCAGTCTTTCATCAAGAAGTTGTTTTTTGGGTTATTTTGCAAGGGCACGCTCAGGAAAGTTTCTGTACTTTCCAACCAGACACATGCAGAGTTCAGGTGGTTGCGTTGCCTTCAGAGGTGGTCTGTGACCTTAATCTGCAGGAGTGAATCAGAGAATGGTTTGGGTTGGAAGGGACCTTAAAGATCATCTCATTCCAACCCCCTGCCATGGGCAGGGACACCTCCCACTAGAGCAGGTTGTTCACAGCCTCATCCAGCCTGGGCTTGAACACATCCAGGAATGGAGCATCCACAGCTGCCCTGGGCAACCTGTGCCAGTGTCTCACCAGCCTCAGAGTGAAGAACTTCTTCCTCACTTCTATTCTAAATCTCCTCTCTGCCAGTTTGAAGCCATCACTCCTTGTCCTGTCACTACAAGTCCTTGTAAAAGGTCCATCTCCATCTTTCTGACAGTCCCTGTGAAGTCCTGCAAGGCCCCCAGAAGGTCTCTCCAGAACCTTCTCCTCTGCAGGCTGAACCCCCCCAGCTCTCCCAGCCTGGCTCCCAGAAGAGGGGCTCCAGCCCTTTGGAACTTGTTAAAAAGAATTAATTTCTAACCCCAAAACGTGAATAGTTCGCGTGCCCCCCACAGCATGGGATTACTGGTGCTGTCACCGCCCTAGAAGACCAGCTTTGCAGGCCATGTGTAGAATCCCATGGGATTTCTTTATCATCATCATCATCATCATCATCATCTTCTGCTGCTTTTGAAGCGAGTGATTTATTTAACATGGCTTTTCTCCACTGGCTCTTATTATCCCGAGTCATCCAGGAACTTGCACCAAACTCTGAAGTACGTTAAGACAAGGGAATTCAGGGAGGTGTTTGCATCTAGAAATGTATGTGAGCACTTTCCTAGCTGCTGGCCTGTAGAAAAGCCATTATTCTCGACAGGGGGGAAAAAAAATATTGGTAATACCACGAGAGGCTTTGGAAGAGAACATAAAACTAGTTTCATTTTCCAGTCAACTGAGATCTAATATTTCCTAGACAAGATGTTTAGATGCTGTGGAAAAAGGAGCAATGTTTATTTGTCTGAAGCGACACACGCACAGAAGTTCTGTACTGCGCTCGTGGCTCTTTTCCGTTGTGAATGGTGTTGTCGGGAGAAATCTCTTTCACAGCAAGGAGATTAGAGAAATACAAATATCATCTAAGGAGAATGGAGCGGAGTTTAATGAATGCACGGGGTAAAAATGAGAAATGAAGCATCCCTTGGATGGAGATGGCTGAGTGCTGAGTCAGAGACAGCACAGACTTTGCCTTCTGAGGATTGATTTGCTTCAATAGTCCCGGGACAAGGGTCCCAGCATGATATTTCTTCTCAGACGTGTGTTTTGGGCTGGTCTGAAGCCTTTTTGTTGGAGCAGTCTGTCACCAGCAAAGGCAGACTGGCCAAAACACATATTTATTTTTCTCCCTGGGAGTGCATGGGGGGTTTCTCGCAATACCTTTCACCTCCAGCAAGGATTTGTTCCGGAATAACATGTAGCCCTAAAGCACTACGGGGAACATGAGATTTATGTGCCCCTCTGGTCTTCTTCACAGCCAGGAGCCAGGATTGTTCCTCGGCTGGTTTGAGGTGTGACGGGAGACTCGTCTTTGCCCCGCAGAGCCCTGGGATGGACAGGCTCTGTGATGGGGACAGCACAAGCAGTTATGGGGGCTTGAAGTAAAAGCTGAACCTCTCCTGTCCATGTTGTGGGAGTGTTGGGGCATCCAGCGGTGCTTTGAAGGCTTTTAAGTGTTGGGATTTGAATTTTTTTTTTTTTTTTTACATTTTTCCACTGCTCTTTTGTTAAATTACTATTATTTGAGAGCGGTTTCCTCCTTGGTGCTTCCCCGGCAGCCAGGAAACCTTAACCTTGAAGCTTCACCGCTTCGGTTTGACCGTGCGCTGCCGGTGCTTGCGGAGCGGAAACCCCAGCGGAGCTGAAGCAGCTCCTGGGACACAGTCCGGGAAGCCAACCTCAGCTGAGGCAGGGGGACGTGGGTTGTGCCTCAGCACAGACACCCAGCCCGCCTCCCGGGGCAGACGTTGCTCCTCTCGTCTCGGTGATTTACTGTGCGATCCATCTTCCTCCCTCCCAAACCTTTCCGTCCCCAGTAACGCACTGGGGAGGCGAAGCGCATCCTCGCCGGCGTGATGGCCTGAGCACAGGTCCTGCTTGGCTGACCTGCTCTGCTTCTCTGGCAAGGTGACCTGCGCAGTGGGTGAGGGTCAGGCTGGGGATGGGGCTGCCTGGGCTCTGGGGAAGCTTTGGACACCGCTTCCCACAGCAGCCTCCTGGAGAAACTGGCTGCTCGTGGCTGGGGGGCAGATGCCTCGCTGGGGGAAAACCTGGCTGGGTGGTTGGGCCCAGAGTGGGGGGAATGGAGTCAACTCCAGCTGGGGGCCGGTCACAAGTCGTGTCCCCAGGGCTCAGCACTGGGACCTCTTCTCTTTAATGTCTTTATCAATGGTGGGGACGAGGGGATGGAGGCACCCTCAGGGAGTTTGCAGAGGACACCAAGCTGGGTGGGAGGGTGGATCTGTGGGGGTCAGAGGCTCTGCAGAGGGGTCTGGCCAGGCTGGATCGATGGGCTGAGGGGCAACAAGGCCAAGGGCCAGATCCTGCCCTTGGGTCACACCAACCCCT
>JANVCC010000064.1:988755-1001980 GCA_025345505.1 Todiramphus chloris collaris
CAGATGGCCCTGCTCCCTGCAGGGGTTGGACTGGGTGACCTTGAGAGCTCCCTTCCCACCC
The DNA here is from genome assembly GCA_025345505.1 of Todiramphus chloris collaris. NCBI lineage: Eukaryota > Metazoa > Chordata > Aves > Coraciiformes > Alcedinidae > Todiramphus > Todiramphus chloris. The sequence goes on from JANVCC010000064.1 coordinate 988,817, forward strand.
AAACGAGCCAGTGAGTCTATGATTTTGAGGCTGCAATGAGCTCACACTGGTGTATGTGACCTTCTAGGGACAACAGCCTGGACACGGGCAGCTCTCAGACCTCACAGATGACTTCCCATCTCCTCTCCTCCCAAAAGATTCCCTCAAAGCCTGCGGAGGAACCACCCTTTCCAGGGATGCTCTCCGACCAGGCTCGTTCTGGCACAATCAGCTCTGGCACCGCTCTCCAGGCTCCCTCCCGCCTCCAGCCGCGCAGAGGGGACGTGGGAGGCCGCGCTGGTTTGTTTGCCGTACTCGGCAGACTGCAGCACGCCGGGAGGGAGACGCTCGCTCACCAACCCCGCTGCTCGTTCCGCGGTCCTCGACGGGAACGAGCCCCGGAGGTTGCGACGGGAGATTTCACGGCGCTCCCCGGCTCTGGCGGGAGTTCCCCCGGCAGCGATCTCCTCTCGCCTCCCTGCCTCGGCCTCCCGGGAACGTCGCCACGCTCGGCCCCTCGCCTCTCGCCTCCCCCGGGGTGCTTTCCATCACCACTTCGTTCTTTCAGGGCTGGATGACGACCTCTCGCTGCGGTTTAATTGCCATTAGTCGTGTGAGTGCTGGTGCCAGATAAGGCTGGAGAGGCAGCCCCGGGTGCGTTCGCCCCACCGATCCTTTCAACCACAGATGATTTCTATTCTTATCCCGCTATTTATTATTTTTCTCTTTCTTTCTGTTATTTTTTCCTACCTCGATTGGTTTGCTTGTTGTCATTTCCCCCAACTCCACCAAAACTGAGCCGTTGTCAGCAGCAGAAGGATCTCCACAACACTGCTACTTCCAGTCCAATAAATCCAGGAGGCTTCTTTGTTTTCCTTTTTTTGAGTGTATTTCCCTACCCTGGCCCCTGGTTCCACTCCAGCCTCTTTTTCCCGTATTTTCCTCATTCCACCTGAGAGTTGCAGTCAATAATACCCTTCACGTCACGTCACGTGAGAAGTGGGAAAAGGGGAATTTATTGAAAGTCTCAAAATAGGGAGAGGGATTTTCCCTGAGAAAAGAAAAAGCCCAGCCCAAGTTTGGAAGAAGTTTGCCAATGCAGCTCAGGAGGTGGGCTCTGAAACGATCTCCCCTCGCTCCCCTAATTTACGGCTCTCACAGTCTGGTGCCATTACTGCACATCCATCTTCGTGTGTAAGGGAGAGAAAGAAATCAAAATAATAAAACCAAAATCATTACGTGCCTTTCAGCATTGACCGGCCCAAAGTGATGGGAGTTATTCTTAAGAAAGTCATGTATCTTCTTTACTTTGGCATCAACATAAATAAAATTATTTATCTCTCAAATTTAAATGCTCTGCACCTTTAGCAGGCGATAAATTCTTCTCTCCCATCCCTTCGTGTATTTATTTCTCACTCCGTCTTTTACTGCTGACTATGAAACTGCAGCTTCCCAAAGTTTCTTCCATCCTTCCCGTGCGTATTGGCCTCGGGAGCAATGCCAGAGCGATGCTGGTGTGATGCCAGAGCAATGCCGGAGCGATACTGGAGTGATGCTGGAGCAGTGCTGGAGTGATGCTGGAGAGATGCTGGAGTGATGTTGGAGTGATACTAGAGTGATGATGGAGCGATGCTGGAGCGCTTCTGGAGTGATTCCAGAATGATACCAGGGTGATGCCAGAGCAGTGCCGGAGCGATACTGGAGCAATGCTGGAGTGATGCTGGAATGATACCAGAGCAATGCCAGAGTGATGCTGGAGTGATGCCAGAGTGGTGCCAGAGCAATGCTAGAGCGATGCTGGAGCGATACCGGAGTGATACTGGAACAAAGCTGGAATGAGACTGGAGCGATGCCAGAGCGATGCCAGAGTAGAGCAATGTGTGTCTCATCCCCACACCCAGCCTTGCTTCCCCCCTCACCTTGAGTCCCGCCGGGGCTGACGGGCTCGTTAACGTCCCCGTGAGATGGCTCAGCCCTGACATTGCATCGTCTGGGGATGATGTGCTGCTCGGGTGGCAGCTGATGGCACGTGATGCCCGGGCTGGGGCCGGGGGGGATGCTGCTCGGGTGGCAGCTGATGGCACGTGATGCCCAGGCTGGGGCCGGGGGGGATGCAGGTGATGCTCTTGCTCTGCTGTCAGCACTCTCCCCTGGCCTGACTCTTCAATCCAGAGGGTTGTTGGTGTGCCGGGGTTGGCAGCAGGGAGGTGCGGGGAGCTGGGAACACACGCACTGAAAGGCAGACCTTGTAAACACTCCATCCCGTCTTGCTTTCCACTTCTCTCTTCATGGTGCTTTCTCTGACACCATCAAATTCACCTTCACTTTGCTTTCCCTCCTGGATTTAAACTGGAAATGAAATAGTAATAATAATAATACTAATAATACTAATAATACTGACCATCCTCTTGCAAATCAAAATGTGTTCCTGCGATGGTGAAATTGTGAAGATATAAAAGCAACCTTGATGTTACTCTCTGGCTGGTGTGGTGCTGGGAAGAGTAACAAGAGGTAGGACAAGAGGAAACAGCCTCAGGTTGCCCTAGGGGAGGTTTCTGTTTGAGCTGAGGAACAATTTCCCCAACCCCCTTTAGGGTTGTCCAGGGCTGTGCCAGGCTGCCCAGGGCAGGGATGGAGTCCCCGTGATCCCTGGAGGGGTTTCCAAGCCCCCGTGGAGCTGTGGTTCTGAGGGCCATGGGTCAGTGGTGCCCTGGCAGTGCTGGGGGATGCTTGCACTCCATGACCTTTCAGGTCTCTCCCAACCAAAGCAGCTCTTACAATTCTGTGAATTTTGATGGTGCACAAGTGTGCTCATGGTCATTGCTGCAGCTGGGAGGCAAGAGAGCAGGACAACTCCCTGCCTGGCTCTGCAAGACCTTGGGCAATGTCAATTGACTCTAGCAGGATCGTGCAACCTGGGATCTTCTGGACAGCATGATGGGGCAGCACAGGGATGGGTGAGATCATTTCCAACCCAGGCTTACTGTGTGCAGTGTGCTGGACCCGACTTTCTGCTGTATGCTGATGGCACGTGTTGTGTAGGAGCTCTTTATAGACTTGACCTTCAAGCCCTTGGCTGGATCTGCAGGCAGATGAGGTGGTAGAGAGCTCAGAAAGGGGGATGAGGAGCTGTGCACACAGCATGGGGAGGTGTTGGGAAAGAGCCAAGGGTTGCCCTGTTATGATTTTGAGGGAGAAGGCCCAAGATGCTGCTTCAGGATTGGATAAGATGAAATTGTTCCCACAGATGGAAACCCCACATTTGCCCCTAGGAGAAATTGGAAGCAAAAAGTCCCAGGACATCTTTTGATGTGATGGTTTTTGGTCTTGTCGCGGGATTTGGGATGAGTAGTTTTGTCTCAGGCCCACGTGTAGAAACACAATAGGAAAAGGGTCCCCTCACCTGGACTTTTATTTTTTTAACTTCAGTGGCTTTTTGAAGCCTTCTCTCTCTTCCCCCAACCCAACCAAAAATAACCTGGCAGCAATGACATTTTATAAGGAAATTAAAGGGAAACATTTGTTTTAAATTGACATTTTGACTTGAAATGTTGATGTGTTCGGGATTTTTTAAGCCAGAGAGCAGCAACACGCTGTTGTTGCAAATGAGGGAAGAAAAATGAGATTGTCTTGAAAAAAATAGCCACAGACTCTCGGGGACACGGCGGGGACGGAGAAGGGAGCGCTTTGCTCCTGGGGAGTCCAAGGTCTCCGTGTCAGCTCTGCAGGGAGGGACACAGGAGCCAGCTACTTGGCTTCTGCAAAACCTTTGCATCGTATTAAAAACAAGCTTAAAAAAAAAAAAAAAAAAGAGCAGTTTTGTGTTTTCATGAGAATTTTTTCAGGGTGGAATTTGCCACCATTTGCCACTGTTGTTAGGAGGATGATGCTGTAGATGAGTGGAGGTTTCACCTTCTTTAAATATCACTGGCATTTATTTTCATTGCTCGCTCTTAATGATAATGATGCTGAAGTCTCCTCTGTGCCTTGGTGGGGAATTTATCCCAAAAAGCATCTAGAAATGTTCGGTTTCCTGGTCCACAAGCATCCTTTTCATCTCTACAGCATCCCATCTGCCTGTCTAGCTGCTCCTCCACCACTTCCTTCCTCTTCCTTGTGATCGCAGCCACCAAGACCCGTTAAATGAACGTTCTCGCAGAACCTTCGTTTGCATTTCAAACGAGACGACGGCACAGAAACCCAAAGGAAAGGAGGGGAAAAAAAAACCCTACAACCAACTTTTCTTTCCCGGTTCCTCCCCATTTCTCACATCTGAAGAGATTATTAAACTTCTCTAAAGGTAAAAATCCCAACCCTTCCCCACATGCCTCCAAGGGAAATCATTTCCCTTGGATGTTCTCTTCCCCTGCCAGGCTCTTTTGGGTTGGGTTGGGTGGTGGTGGATGGAGTGATGAATTTGTGTGATATTGCCCTCTAATGGCTGATCAACGGGACAGCTCTGAGACCTGCCCAGGAAATCTTCCTTTATTATTCCCTGGGAGAAATGGGATTGGGTTTTTTTTTGGAGATAAAAGGTCCGTACCCAGCAGTGGTGAATGAGAAATACACGCTAAGCTCTCCTAATGTTTCCTTTCCAACCCCCTTGTCATTCATCCCACTACTCCCAGAATAGAAATAACCAAAGTTAAGGATTTGGGAAGGGTTTTTTTCCCCTAAAAAGCTGTTTCTCAGCTGCCTCCACCCCGCCTGGAGAACCTCAGCAGATGCCTCCCCAGCATCGCAGCCCCGCCGACGGGAGCTCCTCCAGCCGTTTACTTTTCAAACGAGTGAAAACATTTTGACTTGAACTTTCATACATAATGATGAGGGTTAGTTACCAAAATCCACACATTTTCTTCAGTCGTTTTCATTTACTACTGTTTTAAATTATTTCACAGCCTTGCAAATCTCCTCCTGACAGCCGCAGCCCAGGCAGGGAAAGCAAGAGAGAGACACACAGAAAAAAAAAAAACCCTACTGAGTGTTCATTTTTCACATAATATATTCCAATCCTGTTAGGTCGTGCTGGTGAAGGTAATATTTCTGGCATTCATTTAATGAAAGTGACAGTGATGAATGGTTAATTATACAAATTACGTTCTTATTAAATCCCCTGGAATCGCTGCCTTAGAAAGTCTTAGCTATGGACTTCTCACGCTATATACATTTTTTTTTTTTTCAGGAGCATCTTTACTGTTGGCTGCTGCAAAACCGTCTCCCAAAAAAAACCTTGAAAAGCATTAAAAATCCCCTAGTTAAGTCAATTACTGCAGATAAGTTAATCTTAATGGGCTGCTTAAACCCCTGTCCCCGCATAAGTTTACTTTTCATTCCTCCCTCTCAGCTCTGGAGGCGCTGGAGAGGAAAGTTTTCCGGCGATTCTTGCAACGAATGGATTAGGAGTGGATAAGTAGGGCCGGGTGCAACGTGCCCATCAGAAAGTGGCTTTCAGCAGATCTTTCTCCCTGAGCTTGCTCAGTGATTTCCCATTTCGGGATGGCGGGCAGCAGGACGTGCCTGCATCCCCCGGATCGGGCGCTGGATGGGGATGCAATGCCCTGGGGTAGCGTTGTCTGCTTATAGCACAGAAACATAGAATCATTAAGGTGGGAAAAGACCTCTAATGTCATCAAATTCATTCGCCAGCCCTTGGTAACCACTAAACCACGTCCTGAAGTGCCACGTCTACACATTTTTTGAGCCCCTTCTGGGATGGTGACTCCGCCACCTCCCTGGGCAGCCCATTCCAATGTCACAGCCCCAAACTCTGTACAAGGAGAAAAAAAAAAAAAACCAAATCAAGTATGGACAAAACTGATTTTCTCAGCAGCTGCTGGGAAGGGAAAGCGCTTCACGGCACCTCATAGTCCCAACATTTAATCTCAGCTTATTCCCGGGGTGTTTAAGCCCCACTCCCAGCCTCGCTGGGTCCTCCCATCGCGAGCACATCGCGGTAGTTTTAATTGCACGGCGCGGGATGAGCCGGCGGATATTAGCCCGGCCGTGTACACTCCGGGAAGAAATGTAATAAATAGACTATTAAGTTAAGCAAGTTTTCAGCTTCGGCAGCGAGAGTGCCCATCTATCTTGCGTGGCTCTCTGCATGCTTCATTACCGCGTGTAACCACACTGAAAAAATATGCGTTATCCTTTCTAATTAGATGATAAGTTCCCTCAAAGATGCGGTGGCGCTGCCAACCACCTGACGCTCGGCAGCGCCGCAGAGTCGCCCTCTTCCAGCAGCTTCTAATGGGATTTAGTAGCGAGGCTCGTATCGGATGAAGTTGACATCACTTCATCTTCTGCCTTGGTAGAGTTATGGACGAGGTGCCCCGGGATATAGCAGCTGGGGTTTAGGGACTGCGAAGGGGTAGGGGTGGGTGCAAGGAGGGGGTGAGGGCTCTGCGAGGGGATGCTGTGCAGTTGGGCTGCCCGAATTTCCCCGTCATGCAATTGGTCTGGTTGGAAGAGACCTCTGAGATCATGGAATCCAACCCTTCCCCCAGCACTGCCAGGGCACCACTGACCCATGGCCCTCAGCACCACAGCTCCACGGGGGGCTTGGAAACCCCTCCAGGGATCACGGGGACTCCACCACTGCCCTGGGCAGCCTGGCACAGCCCTGGGGAACCCTTGCCAGGAAGAAATTGTTCCTCAGCTCCAACCTAAACCTCCCCTGGGGAAATTTGAGGCTGTTTCCTCCTGTCCTGTCCCTTGTCCCTTGGGAGCAGAGCCCAACCCCCCCCTGGCTCCAGCCTTCTGTCAGGAGCTGTCAGAGCCAGAAGGTCTCCCCTCAGCCTCCTTCTCTCCAGGCTGAACATCCCCAGGTCCCTCAGCCGCTCCTCACCAGACGCCTCCTCCAGACCCCAGAGTGTCACCAAAAATCAAAAATACTTTTCTCTAGTGACACAGACTGCAGAAATGTTTAGAAGGGGTCCAAAATTTGTCACCACATGCCCAGGCAGTCAGAGCATCTCTTTGTCGTGGTCCTTGTGTGGGCTGAAGTGCTCCAAGTCTTTCAGCCAAGGGAAGAAGGGGGGTTGTTTTGTTCTCAGTTTTTCTGCTAATGTTGGAGAGAGGCTGGAGATCCACAGAGGTTTCAGGGAGTTTTCTTGGATGAACAACTTCCTGGGCTTTGGATTCGAGGCTTCATCCATCTCCCCTCTCCCTTCTCCCCAGCTTCTTTGTCTTGACAGCAAAATGTGGAACCCCAGGTGCCTGCTAAAGCCCTGAACAAGCCAAAGGCAGGAGAAATGACAGAGCTGCCATCATGTCTCCCTCTTTTCACTCCATAAGCTTCATAATCTCTGTATAACTACCTATATCACAAAGAGACAGGAGGAGCAGGGGGAGCTTTATGAGCTGGTTGGAGCAGGCAACTCCATCACCAGCCGTGACTATTATTATAAAATATTCTGGAAGTTAACTCAATAAAAAAACTAATAATGAGAGGAACCATCTCTGCCTTTGTTTATAGCTTCTTTAAGTGTATAAATGAGCAGGAGGTGATTAATGAGGGTGATCTGAGAAGGAAAGATTTGCATGCACAGTGCTTGAATTATTTCCTTATTGCATGTGCTTCCCCGTCCCTCTGTTTATTGTGCGGCTCGACGCTATTTAATACAGAATGACTAAAGTTATGAGATCCTATTTATTCCACCTGACATTGTCCCCTCTGCCAGCTCAGCCCCTGGGACAGATAGCGCATGCACAATGAATTCCAAAAATATATTAAAAAGCAATTATAAACTCCCTGCCTTCGGTGTCCTGGCCTTATTCTTCACAGCGCTCCCTGAGAATTAGCATAATGTCTACAGGCTCTCACGGAGTTATCAAAACACGGCGAGTCTCTCTCTATATTTTCAAGAGCTGATGGATTTAGGAGTTAAAGGTTGCCAAAGGTGCCTTCCTCCACCCCTCCTCCGCAGCCCGGGGGGTGTCGCTGGTGCCAGCAGCACGCTTCTCCTGCCACCAGCCACCCCAGGAGATGCTGGCAGCCTAAATGTTGCCGTCTCGACGCATGTTTCTTGCATTAAGCAACGCCCTTTGCTCTTCCCACCGTGGTGGCTCCAGTATTAGAATTTCATTATATTCCTGGGCTCCTTTCCCCGCCTTTTCCTGGTTATAGACTTCTACAAACCTCTCTGAGGGACAGGGGGGGTCATCAGAACGAGACATTCTTGTATGACAGATTATTTTTCTTGCCTCTCAGACACTGTAGGGGAAGATCCTGTTAACTCAAGCTGGATTTCATCATTTGTCCTCTTTCACTCTTCCTGCAGAGCTCTTAAATCAGACATTGGATGTGTGCGTGATGGTGTGGCACTGGGAGCATCCTGCACACCCAGGGTCCAATGGGCTGCTGTGCTGGGACATGAATCTGCTGGGTCAAACACCAGTGACCCTCATCAGCTCTGCAAGACACCCATCAAACAGTTGACAGCCATCAAATAGCCAGATGGGACAAAGGAGTACAATTTAGGGGCTTTTGGAAATTGTAATAGTGCCTTGGGTGGTTTTAAGTGTAGTTTTTGGTTAAAATGATGGTGAAACTGGGGTGTTTCACCACCTCTCCAATGAGGACAGGCTGAGAGAGTTGGGGATGTTCAGCCTGGAGAAGAGAAGGCTCTGGGGAGATCTTCTGGTGGCCTTTCAGGACTTCAAGGGAATGGTCAGAAAGATGGGGAGAGACTTTTTACAAGGACTTGTAGTAACAGGATAAGGGGTGGTGACTTCAAACTGTCAGAGAGGAGATTTAGAATAGAAGTGAGGAAGAAGTTCTTCACTCTGAGGCTGGTGAGACACTTCACAGGTTGCCCCAAGGCAGCTGTGGATGCTCCATCCCTGGATGTGTTCAAGACCAAGTTGGACAGGGCTTTGAGCAACCTGGTCTAGTGAGAGTTGTAGAAGGGTTGGAGCTGGATGATCTTCAGGGTCCCTTCCAACCCAAACCATTGATTCTGTGATTCCTAGCTGGAGAAAACCAGCGAAGCTGCGACAAAATCAATTCAACTTGCGCTGGAAGAAAATTCTCACCTGGATATCACATTGTTTTCTTATTAATGCCCTCCCTTACTCATAGTGCTACATATATATATGTACCATTGAACCAACTGGCACCGTGCATCTCCATCCAATGACACACAGTCTTCTGGGTTGCGTTCCAGCTCCACCATCATTCTCTCCTGCAACACCCACGCAAGGTTTTAACTCACTCCTGGCACAAAAATGCTTCATCTCCTTTCAAAGTGAGGGCTCGTGCAAATGCACTCGCATTTCGGGAAGTGCTCGAAGGTTTTCAGAGCCCGTCTTTACCCAGAAACTGTTTATCAAGCGTCTCAATCCAGCCCAATTTGTACACCTCAAAAATACATTTATTCCGCAAATTGTTTATAGAAAACCAGCAGATGGAAATGGGCTCTGCTGCTATTGAATTCATTAGCAGCCGACTGCCTGATTGCTTTTATTCCTTTTAACCTCCTATTGTATATTTTTATTCGCTTGGAATATTTTATATACCTCAGCGCAGCGCTGAGCCGGGCGGATTCTGCGCTGGGGTTTTAGGGATGTTAAATCATCCCCAAAGGGAGAGGAATCAAACAGCGTCGCTGGTTTTTACCCCACGTGCCGGATTTATTCGAATAGGTAAGAGAAGATAGCGACAAATTAAATTGTTTCTCTCATCTCAGGCTGCTCTGAGCGGTCACGGAATAAACCGTGATCCCCCCCAGAGCTTTCCCCGTAGGGCTGGGAATGCTGGGGGCTGTAAAACACAGGGCTTGGGGGCTGGCACTCACTTCTTTCAATGGTGCAATTGGGGTTTGGAGGAGTGATTTTTCTGCTGGTTTGTCACGTGAAGGTTTGCACTGGGGAGGAACTGGGGAGGGCTGGGAGGGCTGGTGATGGAGGTTTCGTGTGTCGTGGAGCGCTCCAAAAATGCCTTTGTCCTGCCTGCCTGCTCTGACTTCTATTCCTTCTTCAGAAGAAGGTGAAAAAGCCCCAAAGGAAAAAAAACCTCCCAGAAGAATGAATGAGCCCAAAGCCGTGTCTCCTTGCACGGGGCAGACGTGGCCGTGGCGGAGCGGGCGTCAGCGTGGGAGAGAGCGGAGCTGCCACGCAGGGCTGGCTGAACCTCCTCGGGTTCAGGAAACTCAGTGAAGAAGCGAAGCTACCGTTGGATTTTGCTGCCGTCCGGCTTTGGGCTTGGCGGAGGTGTGGGCTGCTGGTGCTCGGTGTGCGTAGGATCCGAGCTGGACCTGTGGGGTTATGTGCTGCATCCTGTTGAGCCTGAGTAGTTGGTAAGAGGGTTTACCTCTGGCTAGGATGATGTTAACTCCAGGGTGTAGGAAGTGCCTTTGATCTGGCCAGGCTGGATCGATGGGCTGAGGGTCAACAAGGCCAAGGGCCAGATCCTGCCCTTGGGTCACACCAACCCCTGCAGCGCTCCAGGCTGGGGCAGAGCGGCTGGAAAGTGCCCGATGGGAAAGGCCCTGGAGGGGTTGGTCACTTGTGGTTTTTTCGGTGGTAGGCAGCCGTGATCTCTCTGATCACATCGACGTGCGTCTGCCACCCCACGCAGCAATGCCCACCCATGGCCGTGCAGGAGAGGGAAGAGTTTGGCGAGGAGATCGATGGCTTTGAGTCTGAGAGTCAGAGGGAGGCTTTTACCTCCAGGGGCTCCAAGGCAAAGCACCTGGAAAGTCGATCTATCAATTACTTGCGTTTCCCTCCCCTTCACTGTACACTTCTCTTTCATTTTCTTCTCCTCCGAGGCATGAGGCTTGGATTTGAGAGCGGGAATAAATAAAATTCCTACGTTTGGCTCGGAAGCATTTTGTGCGTAGCATTGAAGGGGTGCAAGATGGGGCAGCGCGTCCGTCGGTACCCGGCAGCTTCCCAACACCAGGGAGCAGACAGAGCACCGGGGTGAGAGCACCGATCCTTTGCAACATCTCCTCCTTGTGCCTACAACCAAGTGGAGGAAGCAGCAGGGAGAGGAGGGAGGAAGCAGCAAGGACCAGCTGGCTTGGAAAAGGAGGGAAGGAAGGGGAGTGGAGTGACTCAGGGGGGGTTGGAGGGGTGGAATTTCTCAGCAAGTCAGAGTTTGCATGAAAACAAACGAAGCGTTTGCCAGCCCGTGAAGCGAGGTGTTGAGCTCTTTGGCAGGACTCATTTGGAAGCCTCCGTGTGACCCACTTCTTTGGAGAGCAGTAGCCAGCAGGAGGGTTTTTCCCTCTCTTTGAATAGAAGTAAATGGGAGAAGGGAAATAATAAAAAAAAGAAGAGCGAGCCTTACTTGGGAGGGAGTTTTAGCACAGAATATCTCCCTGAAAGCGTCTAATCTCTCTTTTTTTTTTCCTTCTTTCTATCAAAAAAAGCCTCCTCATCCCTGCCAAGCCTGCCCCGCTCCGAAGGGGGGCACTGGCAGGCGGTTTGTACCTGCCTGTTGGGTTGTTGTTCTGCCTCCATCGCTCCTGCCCTCCAGTGAGCAAAAATGCAGGTTGTCTTCTTCTGCAGACCTGGGGAATCTGGGGGTGAGCGGGGCAGGGTCTGGGTTCAAGCCAGCCCCTTGTTGCATCCATCCCTATGTGCATATGTGTAACTCACAATCATGGAATCATGGAATCATGGAATCATGGAATCACAGATTTGTGGAATCACAGTTTCGTGGAATCATAGAATCATAGAATCATGGACTCATAGAATCATGGACTCATAGAATCATGGAATCATAGAATCATGGACTCATAGAATCACGGACTCATAGAATCATGGAATCATGGAATCATAGAATCATATAATCATAGAATTATAGAATCATGAAATCACAGAATCATGGAATCATAGAATTATAGAATCATGGAATCATAGAATCATGGAATCATGGAATCACAGATTCTGGAAGCATAGAATCATGGAATCATAGAATCATGGAATCATAGAATCATGGACTCATAGAATCATGGACTCATAGTATCATGGAATCATAGAATTATAGAATCACGGAATCATGGAACTTTTAGGGTTGAAAGGGACCTTAAAGATCATCTATTTCCAACCCCCCTGCCAATGGCAGGGACATCCCACCCAGCAGTGGAACATCTGACAGCTGTAGACGTGGTGGTGGTTTCTTCTCAACCCCCTTTTCTTCATTCTTTGCACTGGGGGTGGAAGGGAGACTGGGCAAAGAAAAAAGGTGGATCCACCCTAAAGCCGCGGTCTTGTTTTCTCTCAGGGAGAAGCAAAACCTTCCGCTGAGCTCAACTTCAAAGGCAAGCGTCGAGCCTTTAAGATCTTTATTTGAGCAATTCATCTACAGCCGCATTAGTTTGGGGCTTCGCGATGTTTTATCCACTTGTCACGATTAGACATTATTATTATTATTATAACTGAAAACAGAGATGGCTGGGAGATAATAATTCTTTATGAACCTCCCGTCACAATTAATGTAGGCTCCAGACTTGCCCATTTGCTGGGTTTTAAGCTAATCATTCCTTATATGTGTTTCAGGCCTTTAGTGAAGTACAAATAATTTGAACTAATTAGCTTATTAAAGGAAGGGAATGAAAACAAATGGCACATGAATGAATTGTGGGATTTCGGATGGAATTAATATCTCCCTAATACGCGTGGATTTGGTAAATTCATTATGCATTCATAATCAGACCTGATGAATCACCTAGCTAATTCAGGAGTAATTAGGCATGAACTGCTGACACTTACTTTCAAGTGCGACCAAACTGTTTGGCTTCATCCTAAGGACAGATTCTGGTCTCTGAGGCACAGGGACCACGACTGCCGGCCTTGTAAAATCGGCTAGTGTTAAACGGGGCTGCAGGGAGACCCGCTGGGGTTGCTGGCTCTGCTTTGGGAGATCAAAAGATCAGATTGCTGCAGTACCATGACAGCTCGCACAGCAGAGCATCCTCCTGGTCCAGCAGCCCGCGGAAGAAGGTGCTGATGCAGAAACAGAGCAGCCCACTGGCCAGAGAGCCCTGGGAGGAGACAAGGGGGGGCTGGAGGCACATGGGGAATCATGGGGACTGGAAGAGGTGACGTGGAGAGGGAGTAGTTCCAGCTGGCCAGTGGGTTTTATCAGAGAATCATAGATTGGTCCACAGGGGAAGGGACATTTCAGGGTCACCCAGTCCAACCCCCTGCAGGGAGCAGGGCCATCTGCAGCTA